>JAWQUT010000137.1:1719304-1750701 GCA_033807755.1 Ellobium chinense
AATATAATATAATATAATATAACATAATATAACATAATATAACATAATATAATATAATATAATATAATATAATATAATATAATATAATATAATATAATATAATATAATATAATATACGACTATAACTGCGAGACAATGAATATGATATAGTTACCAGATAAAAATTTTTATTTATTCCGAATTCTTGAATCCAAATTTTCTGTAACAACAACAACAACAACAACAACAACAACAACAACAACAACAACAACAACAACAGATGCAACTTCTTAAATAAGTAATGATCATCTACGAAAATCAAAATTACAAAATCCGTCATATCTTATAAAAATTTTTATAATAGGGAGAAAAAAAACTGAAGATATCACTATAGGTTCGGTCCTCAATTTTATTTGAGGATTGGTTGATAAGAATAAATAATAAAACAAAGAAAAATATACTCAGTGAACCAGTGATATCTCCCTGCTAGTAGTTTCGTCAGAAGGGTAGGTTAGAAGTAATATCGGGGAAAATCAGGGCTTCTATCTTCCAGAAAATTCCCTTTTTCTCTAAGGAAATTTTGAGGTAAAAAGGGAAATTTAAAAGAAAAACACTCACTTTTTAATTAACAGACACTTATTAGTAAATACACTGTATAGTGCCCTTATGGATTTTATGATAATTATAGTTCATCTTTGTCATTATCATTAATTTAAACTAAGTGACTTTGTAACTATGTAATTATTTTTGGAGGCTCATGTTGTTATATCTTTTGGAGTATAATAAGCAAATTTTTGTTAAAAGCCTTCAAGTCTTGGAGCGAGGTCACAAAATAACCTGAGGTGTGACGACCAATATTCTTGACATGTCATAGATCCATGCCTTTATGAATGTATTTGTTACTGCTCTCTCTACGTCATGTTTTTGAAGTGCTAATGTTATCAAAGTACGTGTACTATGAAGTCATTAGCCATGGCTAGTTTAGCTAATGCTTAATGGCTAGTCTGTGTGAAATTAGTTCTAGTTTTGAAATGTGATTAACATTGCTTTCACTTTCACGAATCATCCAGGTCTATTTGGCTGTATTCATCGGAAAAAGGAAAATCCATGTAATTTGTGAATCTGAGATTACCAACATGCTATCTATTTGTCTAATTCAGTTTAAATATAATCTTCAATATTTTCTAAACTGTTGAAACATCACTTCCTTCCTAATTCACCTATGAGCCATTTACAAGCATTGGCAAAATGATTTTTCTCAACGTTAGCTAATTTTGTGCCCGATAATCTGAAAGCCTATACACTGTCTCACATATTCAATGCTCCCATATCCTCAGTGCAATGCATCCAACGGCAATGTAGAAAGAGAAACTTTACGCACGGTCCTTTCCGTGCACGACTTCCCAAGTTTTTTTTCCTCTTCTTTCGGCGATGAGAGGCTGATAGTCTAAATCGCATCAGAGTTACCAGATCTGGCTCTTTTAGAACCAAATACCAAATTCTTGACTCTTTAAAAGCCATTCACTCCCACTAAAAAAACCCAACCCAACAATATGTATGGTAGAATACCCCCTCACCCCCCCCCCCCCCNTAAAAAAATCAATCCTCATTTCGCCACTGATGTCAATTATATTAATGTCTAATCTACGTAGACCATCTGTCCTTCTAACCACCTTCCCTCCCTGTCCTCATTCACTTCCAAGGTCTCAAAACATTTATCTGGGATAACATTAATTATCACTTATAAGGCCGATAAGAAAGACATCATGATTTAATTACGTAGAGACTATAAGAAATGATCTCATTAATTTTAATTCAGTATTAGTGAGTTGGGGATGAAAAGTCTAATTAAGATAACGACTGCGAAGGTTATCTCCACAAGTAAAGTAGACATATGACAGAGTATCTATATATATATATGCCTAAAGATGGATTTGGGAATCTGCCTTTCTCAACTCCTCCATTATTGCGGATCGCAGATGGACCAGACTGTCATGATGAATTAATAATGTTCCTGCCTATGTTTTAGTGGCGGTAAAATCGGCAAAATAGCACTTCCCTTATTTTCTTCTCGACTTCTTTAATTATTTCATTATGGGGTAATTACGATTGCCCATTTTAGTCCAAGTTTTTCATGAAGTCTAATGCATTCGTCCATGATGCTTTTCGGTGCGCTAGGTATTCTTTCGCCTCTGATACGTTGCCTGTCCGTCTTGCTTTTAGATTTATATAATGGGGCATGTAGACGCTAGATCTCTGCCATCTTGCTCCCATTTATAAAATGGGGAGTTAGCCTTGTATTATCATAAGAGATTTTTCTAAACACGAAGGTGTGGCGCTATTGATGTCACTGTCTTAAAAAAAAGTAAACTATCGTCATCAGAAAATTAACAATCTCTTCCCCGTTCCCGTTCCACCTCCTCCAACCAGAGCGCAAAATCATCGCTTAGGAGCTCCAAACAACACTCGTGTATCAACTCTTAAACGTTTTGCTCCGCCTTGCTGTGGGAGAGGGGGCGCCGAGGAGGGGGGGGGTTGCGGCTAATTACGGCCCCAACTGTTACTGAATACATACTTAAAACTTAAGTTACCTTTGGCATGAACTTTTTTGCTTAGCTCTCGTTAAGAATGGGCCAGATGGCATGATGTTTGCAGAATGGGCCTTAGATTTGTGACCCAGCCTGCAAATTAGTTTGCATTCACTCCTAAAGTGGTAAACAAAATCTGAAATTTGGGTCATTTAATTATTTTTCGGTGTGGCTTTCTGTGGGGAACATTTGTCGGCAAGGGCGTAGCAAGGATGATTTTTGTTTGTTTGTAATCTAGCATTTATATCCTATTTGTGTGTGTGTGTGTGTGTGTGTGTGTGTGTGTGTGTGTGTGTGTGTGTGTGTGTGTGTGTGTGTGTGTGTGTGTGTGTGTGTGTGTGTGTGTGGCTTTTAAAAAGTATTGATATCTGATTCCAAAAGGGTCAGATCTGGCAACCCTGATCTGTCTAGTAGACCACCAACCACCAACCTCTCGTCGCAGAAAAGAAACAAAAAACGTGGGAAGTCGTGCACGGAAAGAATCTTGCATGAAAACAAACAACAAAACACCGTCAAAACAACGGGTAAGCAAATTTTTCTCTCAGATCATTGACCACTTTTTCTAAAAAGTTCCTCTTCTTACATTGCCTTTGGAGGCATCACACTGGGAGCACTGAATCTGTGAGACAGTGTGTTGGCTCTCAGATTATCGTCGAAGAAAACCAGCTAACGTTGACTAAATTGTGTTACCAGGGTGCAGATGGCTCATAGGTGAAAATATAGAGATGGAAGCGATGTCTGAATGTTTTAGAAAACATCGAAGATTAATTGAATTGTACTAGACAAATAGTTACGATTTGGCGATCTCAGATTCACAGATTACATAAACGCTACGCTTCTCCCTTGCTTGTCTAAAAGTAATAAGAAGATTAAGACAAAATATGAATAAAATGGGGGCTGAGAGAAACACGAAGCTTAAGTAAGGATCCATGATGAGGCAAAAACAGGGGCATAGTAGTACAGAAACTGCACCAGTTAGCTTGCGATTTGTAGCTCCAACACGAAATGAAAGACCTATATCTTAAACAGCATAATATTATGTACAATGATACTGCAAACTATTTAAGAAGACATAGAGGTTGTGAAACTTCTTGTAAGTGACAAAAGAGAGAACAATTTTATTTATTGACTCAAAGAGGCAAATCGGAGAGGCTTTTGAGAGCCAAGTTGTAAAAACTTCTTTGAGTCACTTAATAACAATTTCACTGTAAACGATCGGAATGTTCTGAGATGGCCAAGACAAGTTTGTAGGTCTGGAGCCACCACTTTCCTCAAATCATAAATGCTGTTTACATTGAGCATCCTTTGTTTGGGTTTTTTGCGAGGTCAGTTTAGATAAAAAGAGGGTAAACGATCAGGCTCTTTTCTACAGATCATAAGTCCGCACAAATAACGTCTTTTAACAAGATTTTATGCACTGACCGCACACGCACGGTACATGGCGGGTCAAAATAGCATTTAACAAATGGCAGATTAAACAGCAAATCATCATAAACATGTCATGAGGAACGGCAGGAAAAAAATCCACTTTGGCCAAGACACTACCTGCAATGAACTTGGGGTTGTATTTATCATTTTTATGTTATATGATTATATATTATATTATATTATATTATATTATATTATATTATATTATATTATATTATATTATATCATATTATATTATATAATGATATGATATTAGTCAAAGCACCCGCAAATTTGTGGCATTATCGTGCTAAGCAAACGACCAAACTACATCTGTAACGTTAACACAGCTCCTCTTTTTGTAATTATTATGCTCACAATGACATCAGTTTATATGATTATTTTTACACAATCTATCCAAAGGAGAGATTTTATATCCTGCAATATTCACTCTGATAGTTTTCCATGACCAAACAGGCTTCTGCAACCTTGAACTGCGAGTCCTTGCAGACGACATGGCTTGTCCATAAGTATTTCAGTCTAGTGTTAGTCGCCCTGTTAGTTAATTCAATTTAATTTTATTCAGAACGAACCCAGGTACACAGTAACATATGGGTGGTCAGACATTGATAATGAATGGCAGTACAGAGACAGAACAATATAACTGCAAATATTATACTCACAGAGAAAACAACATTACTACATCTATACTCATAGACAAAACAACAAAACTGCATATTATGTACTTATGGACAAAACAACGTAACTGCATGTGCATTAAATAGAGAAAATTAAAATGAGGAAGAAAATGAAATGGTAATGAACAAAAGATGGTATTAACATTTTGGTGTGATTGGGGAGGAAATGTTGCGTTTCCATCAGCAAGGACAATTATCATATTTCTCTGGACACATCATTACATTTGACCACGTACAAACAAAGGCTGGATATTGAACCTGTACAGAAAAAAAAAAGTCACAGGGGTATAATTTAACCTCTTTACAAGAGGTTAGAGCACGATTCACGAGATAGTGGGATAGTTATGCTCCATTTTTATTTAACGTAACCCTTTTTGTTTTTCTATTGCCAAATGCAGGTCCCATAACATGGAGATAGTAATATGATTTGATTCCAAACATCGCCGCTCATGTCACGAAAGGGGGTATGCGATAAACTAGCGAATAAGGTGGGCGACGAAATGTAACAACACCCTCGTGTGAGACTAACAAAATAATATCTACCTGCTAAGTCTGGCCTTAGTTAAAGACGGCTTGGTTATAATTCAAGGCAATTTTTAGCTTCAGAGCCACCTCTGTATTACATGATGGTCGCGGCAGATGCTATCATGGGTTTAGCTCTAATCTTAGTGATCGAAAGATAATATTGACTGAACCATAGTGAAGAAAACGTGATGACAACATTAGTAACTAACAATATGTCTGTTCTATGAATAGATCCCGGAGTGACAAACATTAGGTTGCTAGATGACAGTCAAATGCACTGCACAATACTATAACAGACTTTCATAATGGGCATAACAGTAAACCTAGTTAAAGACTATTCTACGGTATTTCCCACTAAAATAGCTTTTCTGGTGAAAACCCGAAAGTTGAACAGGCAGTCAAAGCAGCGAAATCAGACTAAGCTGCTGAGGACAAAAATTTCTACTCCTAGACACACTCACAAAAAAAAAAGGTTCACAATATTTCTTTTAATACCAGTACTCTACGGTATCTCCCACTGAAATAGAATTTCAGGTGAAAGCACGAAATTTGTGACAGGCAATTAAAGCAACTGAACCAATCTAAGCAGCTGAAGACAATACTCCTGAAGACAAAAAAAAATGGTACATAATATTTCTTTTAATATCAATAAAGCTCTGGCAAAAAAATGTACTTTGTTCAAAGGAAAATGTGCGTTACTGCAACCTGCATTAAAACAAAACCCTTGCTGCAAAATCTTCTGAACACTATCTGCTTCGCGTTAGGAATCCGAGCATCCACAATCTAAATGAAGACTAGTCTATACATAGCCAATTTAATGCTCAAAGTTTGTGACTTCAAGAGGCCGCGAAGAAGCTACAGAATACGTACAAACAATCACGAAACCCTTGTTTTAATTTGAAGTTGTACCTTTTGGGCGAATGNGGGGGGGGGGGGGGGGGGGGGAGGTGACTGAATCACGACTTTTTGACGTTAGAATTCAATAAAAGCAACACTAATTTGCAATGATCACTCCCCAATGTATGGCTCTTGGACGCCATTGAACATGACGCAGGGTCGTTGCTAACTGGAAAATTACAAGACAAAATCGTCACTTTTGCGAAACACATGTCACCTTGGGAAAGGGAAGTCGCGTCCCATTTCTATTCTGATATGCTGGCGGGGGGAAGCCCCCACATACTCATGGTTATGATTTTATCTAGATTAAATCCTTATTTCTCATATCAGATCTCTAGTCGTTCTTCCTGTTCTTCTTAGTTCGAGAACACGTTTACTGTTCTTGGAAGTTTTGTTCGTGTGCTGCCTATACATGATGTGCCACTGAAACCTCACAAATTCAAAATTATGGATCTCGTCCTGTAGAATTAGAATTCGGGAACTCCTGCTGTTTCAAATCTAGGTGCATTAGGAGCATAGGTATGGTTCCCATATCCCTTTATTTCGACAGCTTTATGTTCCCACATCCTATATTCCCATAGCCTTTTATGACTTACTTTTCTAAATGCTGCACCTAAATGTGGCGATCAGTGAAATACATTGCTCCATTAGTGCATCCTCTAAAGGTAGAGGTTACACATCCATGACATGGAGGAGAATTGACCATTATGATGTAATTCAGCTCGTAAACATTCCGTTATTTTATTATGCATAGTTCTCAACTGACGCAGCTCTGTCAAACAGTCGTGGAAAAGCATCAAAACAGCCTGGTAGTTGTCCGCAATGAGTAACAACTTTCCTTAAGACTATGTATCTGCCCCTTATCCGTGGACTTCATTTACTTCTCTCCTACAGGGCTATGGGAATACAGAGTTATGGGAACATAGGATGTGGGAACGTAGGGCTGTGGGAACTTATCGGGCTGACTCTGGTGCAGTTAGCTCCATTTCTATTGCTGATGAGGAGAAACTAAGCACCGACTAAGATAACTGACCTCTCCGAAAACTTCGTATACCTTGGCAGCCACCTTAGCAATCGCAACATCGTCATGTCAAGCTTCGGACAAAACGCTGACAGATATTTGAAAATGGCTGCATAGCCCAGGTTGGTTCAGGGCTTGACGTTCTGATGTGGCAGTTGCCAAGGAACACGGCTGTTTTGCAAAAATGAATTTGAAGAAACAGTCGTTGTGCAGACTACAGACGTCAAAAAAAGTTTAATCCCTTCCCTACGTTATATTTTTCACGGCCTCATTAACCTGTTTTTGGGGGTTTATTTTTTTTTGTAGAAATATGACGTATGTGTATGCTAGAAACAACACGGTAATGTACTTTGGGCACGTACATACGACATGCGTATTGAAGGGGTTAATTATCAATTCCTATAACAGTACTATAAGTTCCATAAAAGCTATAATCTGACAGGTCAAGGCGATCTAAAACTGACAGGTTTTAATTATTAACCTTCAGCATAATTTTCATAATTTGGGACACATGACATGATAGGTCTTTAATTTTAGGATACAAACCGATGTATAAAGTACTACCTCGTATATTATTTAGGACATAAAAATCGATATCCTTTCTAACTCGTTAGCAACTATTTCCTCGGTTATCGTTTCATTTATGGGTTAGCTGAACAGTCTGGAAAGACAGTTAAAGTGCTCAAAAATTGACAAGTCCAGAACACGAAGTTGAGACTTTTAATAAAATGCAATTTAATGCCCCGTCTAAAGAGTGTACATTCAAAATTTCCTGAAAGGACTTTACCTTCACGCTCTGTTTATATGAGCTTATTTTAAAGGCTGAGTGGCAGTGCTGGTCACTGACCCCGGATAAACATACTATGTCTAGATTTAAGACAGTCCAATTTCTAAATCAAAAGACATCATTGCCTAACACAAGGGTTTTCACCCTGTTCTTGGTAACTGGCTTCACTTCTAGAGAAGGGAAAATGAATCAACTAGATCTCAACAGAAGCGCATATATGGGTCCCACGTAGGTCCCAGTCGGGCTACAGTTTGTGTGCACGCGCGGGCGAGCTCGTGTGTGTGTGTGTGTGTGTGTGTGTGTGTGTGTGTGTGTGTGTGTGTGTGTGTGTGTGTGTGTGTATTTGTGTATGTGTATAAGTAGTATGTATAATAAGTGTATGAAACAGACCTTCTCTCTTTCTTCTTTTTTCTCTCTCTCTTTCTCTCTTCTCTCTCGGACTTTTCTTCTATCAAACTGCCTCCGTTGCCCCAGAGAATACATTCTAACATGGTGGGGGAGAAAAGAGAGGGAGAGTAGGAAGAAGCCAGACGAATGTTAACTTTTATTGTTACACCTGCTGCTGTGGTACAGTTTGCCCCATGCATGGCCTTGTCATGGATGAAAGGGGGACATTGCAGACCCTAAAGATTGCAGGAGTCTAATTGGTCAAATACAACTGGACTATCGGAGTCAATAGTAGCAGAGTATAAAATCTGTAGAAATTCTGTAGAAATAATCGTATACCATGAAACCACACCTCAGATGTGGTGGAAATCAGTCTTGAATTTGTAAAGAAAATAATTGTTGCAGACAGTGTTTCCCAATGGCTTCAGCGGATTTCATTTGTGCAGGCCTCTGATCTGCAAAAAAGTTAATATTTTAAACCCTTTTCGTCTAAATTAGAATTGTGAAAAGTCTAAATGAAGAATCCCCCACTCTAAGCAGTTTATAATTTGAGCACAGTGGTGGCACCAGACCTGCAGACTAGCCTTGGCCATCTCGGAACGTTCCTGTGGTTTGAGGAGAAAGTTTGATTAAATGGCTCGAAGAGGCTTTTACAATAAGGCTCCTGCAACCTAAATTCGCCCCTGTCCGTACCTTACCTTTGCTCAGTGTTGTCTTGTGTCACTATTAGTCTTGAAGAAGGCCCAGAAAGCCAAAAATATTGAAAATAAAGGTCTTAAACTGTTATATTTTCCTTTTCATATTGACATCAACCCTTAAATGGTACTGAAGGACATACGTCATAGGTGATGGTGAAAAGAAAGTTCCAATAAATAAAAATATTCTATTCTGGTAGTTTGTGGCACCACTTATGGGTCCAGAAAGTGGACAGTGCGTCCAGCGTGGAAAGGTGATTAAGAGTAAAAGTAATGCTATTCCAAGATAGTCCAGCTTGATCTCTCAAAATAACCTGAGGTGTGACGAACAATATTCTTGCCATGTCATAGATCCATGCCTTTATGAATGTATTTGTTGCTGCTTTCTCTACGTCATGTGTTTGAAGTGCTGATGTTATCATAGTACGTGTACTATGAGGTCATTAGCCATGGCTGCGTTTATATGGTCACTGCAGTTTGACGAAAGGGCCAGCAAAGGAAGTATCAGTCTCTAGGCAAGCTAAGATGGCTGCGACTAATGTGGAAGAGACAGAAAAAAAAGCACAGGCTTGCGAATGATGTTTGCAATACCCGTTTCTTTGTCTCATTCATTAACACACATACCACCGTCGATTCTTGCCACATCCTTTTGCCATAAAGGCCGTTGATAAGACGTTCGACTAACAAATTTGAAACCGTAGATCTTTGCCGCCATGTTGCAGAGCTTTCTTTTCCAGTGATCGGAAAAGACGTCACATTTCTAAGAAATCTCTGGTAGGCATGCACCTTTCCTCATTGTGACTGGCGCGCACCATCCAAAAACGCATACTTGATACCTCATTTGCTGAGGATTGCCCAAAGAATACAAAGAGAAAGAGGGCTCCTTTTGCGACGCTACAAAGACGGAACAAAAGCAGCCTTGTATGTAGATTTGTCTTAGTTAGGGTTTAACGATCTCCGGTGTTAATACAGCTTTAGCTTACAGAGGCCTAATCTGATTTGCCTCCTCAAGCCATTGAATTGTTTTCTCCACGGTCACTTACAAGAACTTCCCCAGTCTCTAAGTCTTCTAAAATTGATGTTTAAAATTGATGTATTTTATTTCGTTTTCAAGCCACGAACCGATTCATCGAAAGGCGTAAACAAGTTAACTAAATTCCTTGAGCACAAGTGCTTCGCACAGAAGGCCACATCGAAATCAAAGTAAATTATACACAATAAGGAGATGATGCCACCTAACTCGCAGACATGTTCAGAAATCTAGCACCCATTCTTCATAATCTGTCCAAAGGATAATACAATAGTATATTTTTTTAATGTCCTCCTAAGGCTTATGATCAAACCCTTTTTTTTTCATTCAATTAGAAGTCTGCACGTAGGAATAGTTTATTAATAGGAAATATAGAAGTAGGAAATAAGACGTAGGCGTACGTGGAATACAATGAGGTATGTACATATGCGCCCAAGCGTTGTTTGGACCCAGGGATTAGGACGTATATTGTGCGTCAAAATTTTGAGCAAGGGGTTAAAGAAACACGTGATTTTGAATAGCGTTGTGTGTTGTTTGACTCACTTCCCAAAGACAAAGTCACGTTACAGGATATTTTCCTTCCGCAATTAAATAACTCCTTAGCCATTAGCACGTTAATAAAATCCTCTATTCATAAATCTACTTCTTTCAGATAAGACATGAATTTTCGTTTCCGACCTGTCCCTAGGTCTTATTTCTCACGTAATGAACTGTTTTCAACGTATAGCCGTAATCGTGCTGAAGAGTAGTAAAACTCTAACTCAGACAAACCTACCTATAGGCTAAAGAGCTTATGGTGAAAAGCTTTGACATCAGCACTTGAAAAATATGCGGTGACGAAAGGGTTAATTCTCATGTTTTGTGAGTCTGAAATGTTGAAGGCCCCAGTGGCATTGTGGGAAAGCTGGTAATTAATATATTACGGAAATGTCACCACCGGTATTGTTTACTCCTCTGGGAGCTGGGAATGATTTAGATTTAAAATGGCTCACTGGGGTAGTAATAATATGAAACCGCTTGAGCAAACATCGTCTTTGAATCAAGATAATGAGATCTCTTCTGCGCGGCAGAGCGCTGAAAGTCAATGACAACTTCACACGAAAAGAGTATCGCCTTTGCCCTCAGTGGCACACATTTACCACCGCAATGGACTAATTATCTTGATCACATTATTTGAGCAATCAAAGTTCTTGGAGCGAGCAATTTCTCTTGACACTTGTGCGGTATCGATATCTGCAGAACATTGCGTAGCACCGCCAGCCATTTATACACTAAGCCAGACAATCTCTGGCCAGCATGTTGTAATCCGAGTGCATTTTTCTTTTTCGCGCCTGAATTTATTTGTGGTAGTTAATGACTATATTAGTTCAAGGCACCCCGGGTTCAGCCTCTCACTGGCTGCGTGACCATTGTTACAGATAACGACCTTTGCACGTGTTGTCTGTCGGCCGGTCAGGAGACACTGGGGTGCAAAATTCTACCACCGCGCTCAGAGCTCTGCAACGAGATGCGTATATATTCTTACATGTTTAACAAGTATATTAAGAAAAAGCCCAGATCACAAATATGATACGTGGGCAAAATACAATATGCAGCAGTACAGCACATGAACATTTAAAGCACTATAACTACTAACTTCACACATGTTCACAGTGTACTCATACATTCACATATATTCACAATGCACTTGTACATTTTACATTTAAAAATAATATGTACCACTCACTTTCACTAAGAATCTTTCAGTCCTCACACTCAGTCTCTTTTTTTGTTGTTGTTGTCTAATTACTTAATAGCTATATACATTTTTCTGAAGTGTTTGCAACACAATTTCAATGAATTTAGCCAATCTTACTAAAACATTTATCTTCTTACTCTCAAACAACTTAACTCCTTTGTCTTAAATATGTTAGATCATGCGTAAATCTTCTATTCATAAATCTGTATCTTTCAGTTATTGAAGCGAGCGGACGGTGGAGTAATTTCTATCATTTCTTTTTCAGCACAAAGCTGGCGGTATCAAACTCAAAGATCAGACTTTGGTCCTCTCAAGTCTCCGATCCGACCGTGCATTTTAATCCGGAAAAACTATCAAAGGAGGCAGAGAGTTCCTCCTACTGCAGGCGTCCGAACCGGGACCTATCATCAGCGTTCCAGACACTCCCGGCTTATAGGCCGTCTTTCCTGTGTCTGAAGAAACCAGCAGAAACGTTATGGGTACAAGAATACAAGAATCTTTATTGCTCAAGTTATTATAACATATGAGACTGCATTGCAATTTCACAATAAAAACCATATAATGTGTGTACCAGCTATTCCGCTTAGTTGCACTATTCACTTATATATCATACTCTTAATAGATAATGTCTTATTAAACAATCATAGGCATACAAAGTCATTGTATTGCTCTGTCTATTTGTTGGTGACGTTTTCGTGTCTCTCGTTGAGTGGCAAATCAGTGAATCCAGATTGAGTCAGTTTGTGTGAGTGTAGATAAGTCATGGTGGTAAACGTTAAATTCTGTCAAACCCACAAAAACCAAGCCTCGTAATTGCAACTTTTGTTTCGATCGCAGTTTCTAATAGCAGAATAAACATTCACTTTATATACTGTATTAGCTAAAAGCATAACCGCAACTCCCTTAAGGTTTGTGACACCGATTAGAAGGGGAAATCACTCATAGTGTACAACCCAATTAATCCGCTAATCTATAAAATCCCCCTTTTTGGGGGCCCTGCCAGCCAGTGTTAGGGTGTAAAATGACTTGTGATGACCTGTGATCTAAATAAAGCATCCAATTTTAAAGTTTCAGGTACAATTTGAGCCTTCTAGATAAAAAAATAAAATGTGTAGACCTATGTATTCGCACGCGGTCAAAACCAGCCAAATGGAAATTTGGGGACCAAATCAGAATTTGAGGTGACCTTTTTCAGAAGACATTTGTGAAAAATTTTGGGCGCTGACCCCCCCCCCTCTTCCCGTTAAAAGATCGGGCAAAAGAAGTACTTTAACCTCCATGGAAGAAATTTCCCCAAATCACAGTGGTATATTTAGAATAACACAAAATGTTAATAGGGCCAAAAGAAGAAAAAACAATAGGTGTCAAAGACCTTAAATCACAATTTTGCCCTTGCACCGTAGGAATTACCATTAAGTGCACATGACTGTAATTCCTCTGTAGTGGCCATGTTCATTATCCTTACGTTAGTTAACTTACTGCGTTAACTACAGTGAACACTACTAATGTTTTGGGAGTTCCCCGTGGTTACCACAGTGCGTTAACTGACGTAGTGATTATGTATAAGGCCACATGACCTGCCCGGAATAATCAATAAGGCAGAATATAAGCCCGGCATCACTTTCCAAATCTGGTAATATTAAGCAAAGCTGAGTTGAAGGAACTCTTTAGGATCGGGGTTGGCTCATGTCAAACATAAAGTTGTCGGGAACAATCCTCGGCCATATGTCACTGGTGTGTGAGTGAGTAGTTGAAAAATGTGATATGGTCAAGGGTGAACACTAGGCTTAGAGACGTGGAAGTTATGGAATATTCAGGCAGAAGGTACTGAAGTCTTAATATGCCATGTCATTAGTGTGTGAGCAGTTTGTAAGTGTGATAGGGTCATGAATGAACACTAGGTTCATACGTGGAAGGTCTGGAACATATTCAGGCCGCAGGTATTTGTCATATTTGTCAGTTTAACTCTCTAAAGTCTGAGTGTCAGCTAGATGAGAAAGTGGTAGATGAGTGGCAATAGTGTGCATGAGGAACACGGTTTATGGCTTGGCAGTGGATTGTACTAATGTAATATTGTATTGTAATGCATTATGTTGGCCTATGGCCTAATAAAACCTTTGAACTTGAACTTGTCATAGGCAAACACTAGACTCACACGAGGAAGTAAGGAACAATATTAAAGCGGAAGGTCTGTATTTTTAAGGTTGAAATTGCTGTGAAGCTTGCGTTTCTGTGTTGTGGTGGTAGCACGCTCAAACAGACAAACTGAAAGACCCTGGGTTTGATCCCCGTTATGGACAGGAGATTTTCTGATGTTAGGGGTTTTAGACCTTTCTTCCAAATCTGATCTAAAATTGATCTTACAGAGTAAGTTGGTGAAACCTCTCGTGGCAGACTTTCTAGATAGGGCTAAAGTTTCTTCCCTTTAATAATGAATAGAATATCTAGTCGAGAAGGGCGGCGCTTTCTCCAGATCTAGTGTATGTCACGTCAGCGGGCCATAATTTTTTTGGCATCTTGTAAATGGAGAAATTATTCATAGTAAATAAATTACCTTGTTGATCCGTTTATATAATACATATATATAAAACCTTCCCTCTCTTGGGCCCTATTAGGGTGCAAAAAATGTTTAACGATCTGTGACCTATAGAGGCATCCAACTGAAAATGTTCAGGTACAGTTTGAGCCTTTTAAATATAGATTTAAAATGTGTTAGGCATATGTGTTAGCACAAGGCCAGAACTGGCCTAAAAAAAAATTGGAAATCAAGATGGACTGGGTCAGTCTTTGAAAGGAATTGTGAAAAATTTGAACCATTCCGTCTATTTTATGTGTGGGCAACGAAAGTACTTGAATCTCCATAGGAAAGCATCTCATGCATAATTAATTACATAGAACCGAGCAGCAAGCGAGATTTCTTCAAGCAATGGCATCACGATATAAATGTGTCAACATAAGTAATATTGTGTCATAATAACAAAAGTCTAAGAGTCTTTGTGTTTGGTATGCCTGTAAGTTAGTTTGTGTGGCAAAACATAAGATATTGCAATACATTTGGTCACCACTGTTTACTTAATGAATGAACAGACAAGAAATCATGAATGGATATATGTAAAAATGTTAAAGCACCACGAAGAACGACGCATTCCCTCTCAGTATCTTTAGCAACTATTTAGAGCAAATGTCAGTGTTGGTGTATAAACTAGACAAGATGATATCTAACTGACAACAGATTTTTCCATGTAATTTTAAGCGCACACTGCGTATTAGGAACATAGACCTGTTGATGTCAAACCTGATTGATTTCATGGAGGAAACATTCACTTGATTCAGCCAGTGCATAATCTGATCTTACATTCTAATACCAAACCCACGGATAGGAGGCACACGATTCCGTTATTAGCAAGCAGAACAAATAACACAAACCAAGAAGGTAAACAGGCATGTGTATTCAATCTTCGAGTATGTATGATAACGTAGGGATGTGATACTTATTAAGATATCTTTGCATGCCAATTTAGCGTGCAAAACAACAACAACAAAAAAAACCACCCTCTTATTACAATAAAACATGTTGTTCTGTATGTCGTCGTACCAGAGCGCCGAAACCGGTGACGTCACGCGATTTGCTAATACTCTTTCCCTGATACAAACAATAATTATTCACGCAAATTTGGCGCGGGAAGCAACTCTAGCCCGTTAAAAGTTTATTGATTGTAAAATATCATCTCGGGCAATTTCCCATAACCGACAATAACAAACGGCAATATTATGGATATTTGTTTATATTATATTTTAACTGAGACAGGGGACGAATATTTATACACCATTTTTGTAATGTTTGAAATTGATTTTCGTCTGTGAGTCGACTTAATCAGCAAAGTAATCCTTGTTTTCGAAATTCTCAGCCATATTATGAATTAATGCTGCGGGTTGGTGAGAGTTGGGGTAAACATCTAACGTCATCACGTAACTAGCACTGTTATACCATGCCATCATCCTGAAGACCTCTGCACAAGTGTCTATTGAGTCGATAAAGTACAGAAAGTTTAATAATGCTGCCACTAAATGTGTTTTCTTTTTCTCCATGGCTTTATGGTATGGCTCATAGAGGGCTAAAAATGGGGAAATTAACAATGGATAAACACTATAGAAATCGATTCTTCACTCTCCATAATGATTACTAATCTTGGCTGCCAAATCAAAGAAACATGAGGGGTTCTCGAACCCCGATGGGGAAGTCGATATCTGTATTCACCCGAACGATTGTAACTGAAACTTCTCCCGAATACTCTTACCAAACTTAGACGCACAAATTGAATGTGTCGTAGCCTTTTGACTAAAATAAACTTTCTGAAATGTCTTAAGTATTTGTAGATTTCATGCCACATCATTCCAGAGAGCTTAACTGCTCAAGAAAAAAAAATATTAGACTCCCATAGTTAATAATATCAGACTTGTGTGGAACTAATCCCAAAACGCTTAGTATAAAAGATATCGGTACTTAGACACGATGCTGCTCTCCACTACTCGTTGTAGAAGGAGAGGCAAACCAAATAACGATTTTTTTTTTATCATAACTGGGTGGCCAACTTTTTCAGAAGACGGACTAGGTTTTAATTTTAATTCTAGCGGCACAAGACACATCAAGACACATCGGGTCCAGCTTCCCGATGGCTGCGTGACCATTGTTACCGATAGCAAGCGTTCCGCGTGTTGTCTGCTGGCCGATCAGGTGGCACTGGGCTGCAAAATTTGACCGCTGCATCACACGGTTGGCGCTGGTGTGCGAATTTATTCTACCGCTGCACCCAGTCTAGTGGAGTGAAGGTGAAAACTGGTTCTACCAATTTGATGGCTACATTTAACCTGTGGGCGGATTTTTCATATTTATTGGTACCTGACAGTGAAGAATTTCAAGAGTNGTCAGGAAGAGACAGGGCATGCAAATAGGTAACCCTGCCTCCCCTGATGTAGTGTGAGGTTCCAACTGGGTTTTCATGGGGGTGGGTTCAAACTAGAGCCGGTGGTCCAAAAATTTACTTGTCAACCCCAGTTCAAACACAGTCCCTTGTGTGTCTGTGATGCTCATCTGAAATATTTGTGAGTGGGAATGGGCAACGAAAATTAGGAGTGAGCTGAGAGCAGAAAGTCGTTAGTAGTAGGATATAGTAAAAATATTTGCGCGTGTCTAACCTGCACCCAGTCTAGTGGAGTGAAGGTGAAAACTGGTTCTACCAATTTGATGGCTACATTTAACCTGTGGGCGGATTTTTCATATTTATTGGTACTTGACAGCGAAGAATTTCAAGAACTCTGTAAGCTTTAATAGGCCATGTTGTTTTTGTTTTGTGCACCTTTGACGGACCATATTTTGCAGCGGACCACAGGCTGGGGTCTCAAAATCTACGAGATGGGTGGGTGGGTGAGTGGGTGGATGGGTTGATGGATGGATGGATGGATGGATGGATGGATGGATGGATGGATGGATGGATGGGTGGATGTGAGTACGAGTCGACGTACAGATCTTTACAATGTGAGTGCTTGCAGGAGTGTACGAGTGTGGAAAAGAAGTAACATACAAGACTGTGTGAGGAAAGAAGTTAGAATTATAACGCACGAAAGACAATATGATTTTCAGGCGAGACAAAGAATGGCGGGAAAGGGAGGTGACTGGAACAGCAATTCTAACATTAAGTTCATGTAATATTCTTTCTTTCTCTTTCTCTCTCTCTTTCTTTCTTTCTTTCTTTCTTTCTTTCTTTCTTTCTTTCTTTCTTTCTTTCCTTTTTATATTCTCAGTAGTTTACAGATCTAGAGCCTATTAAAGACTTGGAATTGAATTGAATTAAATAATACACCTCTGGCGAGCAATAATTCGCAGCAGGCCAGCGGCTGCAGACCCAACATCTACTAGAATAGAGTGTTGTGTTTTTCGATTGTCAAAATGAACTGATTTCTCTGTCCAGACATCTTTTAAGTTAAGTAGACCATAATCACACTAGATCCTGAAGGAAATGATAACATTTTATTGTAATGGCTAAACTCAACAATGTCTAGGGATGGCTTAAATCATGAGCAATTAAGAATAAGGAGAATAAAACTTTATTATGTGTTTTTGTTACAAACAGATCTAGAACAGACGTCATAATTATATGTTGTTATACTAAATGACGGCCCAGTTTTTTTTTGTAAGACTTGATCTGATTACGCTCACAAAACAGGATGTTGCCCTCCAGATTTCGATTTTCTATCAAGGCCAAGCTAAGTCTTCCAGAGTTCATTTCCGCTTTATGAGATGAATATTATACAGTTTGGCCATCTTTATATAGACACTTTTTATCGTTTAATTGTTTGATAATGCCAATATTCGATGTGTAGTCGTTCTCTATTTTTGTGAGTGTGTTTCTGTGACTGTAATAATTTCAGTGAAACGCCACATTCTGACTTTCAGGATAGGAAAGTCGGCGTCTACTCTTCTCTGATCAGGACGAAAAACCATAAAGTCCCGTGTGAACGCTGCACGCGTCAAAAATCCCTTTAAGACTTGGAGTGGCCGCCGCTTTCGGAGCAAACTTAGAAGGAAATTCCTACCCAATGATCCAGTCTTATATCAAGAAAGACATATTATAGCCGTAATGGTACTGCCGTACAATAAAAGCCTACCTTAAACAAACAAACAAACAAACAAACAAACAAACAAACAAACAAACAAACAAACAAACAAACAAACAAACAAACAACAAACAAACAAACAAACAAACAAACAACCCATTATCGTATAGGATACATCATCCTCACAAGACATATGATAATGTAATATCACTGTTGCTACTAGTCAGCGTCGGTGCGACGCAGACACTTTCAAACTTACTTTGCCTGCACTTTCAACGATTCCCTCTGGATCCATCGACTGACTATACCAGTTCTTTGTTGATTTGTAATCCTAACTGCATCCATCCACCTGTTATTTTTGCTCTCTCTCTTTCTTTCTATCTCTTTCTGTCTCTATCTGTCTGTCCGTCTGTCTGTCTGTCTGTCTGTCTGTCTTTCTCTCTCTCTCTCTCTCTCTCTCTCTCTCTCTCTTTCTCTCTCTCTCAATGCCCATTTTTTTTCTACTTATCATGGGCTAGTATAACTAATTCATTTCGTTAGCACAGATGCTAATCGCCATTACTGGTTTGTGGGAATGGCCAACGAAAATTAGGATTGGACTGGCAGTAGTCGATAATACAAAGTAACATGTAGCAAATGAATGTACGCGTTTGTAATCTGCAGGGTTTTAATCGCCGACCTTGTCCTCTTCTTCCTCCCTTTTCTTTCTTAATCCTTTCCCAGTTTCATAAGGATAATATCTGCTTCGTCCTGCTTGAGTGTGAACCTAATCTGCGCCACACCTGTCGAAGTATTCGCTGTTGCGTTTCTTAAATACAGAATAGAGCAATGAAAGTGCAATATTAAACAATTAGATCTATGGAACAGAAATGATATTCGCAGGCGGTACTGACTACAGCCGTAAGTCTTCCTTTGACAAAATGAACTTACGACTGTAATCAATACCGCCCGTGTATTGCATTCTTGCTTCAGCCTTCGACTGCACATACCATTATCATTGCTATTAGTTTACAGTCTTTATGATTCCAGGCTCTATATTCCACTAAATCGATTTTATCTCCATAGGCTTCACTTTTACCACTGCCATTTATAGTAGAATTTAATAGCATAAGTACATCCCTGAAAAAGATAACTGCATCTTAATTTGTTCAGCAATTAACAGCCTATCAGTTCTGAACACCAGCTCTGAATTTGTCAAAATTAATTATTGCAGGCAGCATTTCCCACTGACTTGGGTGGGTGGATGGGAAGGTAGTGGGGGGTATGNNNNGGGAGGGAGGGGGGGGGATTCAATTGTGCAGGTCTGAGGTCTGCCTCGGAAAGCCATTTTTAGCCCCCTTTCAGCTAAACCGAAGCCACTAAATATCTAAACAATGGATCCTCCACTGTAAACAGCATATAATTTGAGCAAAGCGGTGGCTCCAGACAGACTGATTAACTTTGGCCATCTAAGAAGGTCTTCATATGGCTCGAGGTGAACATTTTATTTATGGCTCAAAGAGGCGTTAACAATTTGGCTTCCACAGCCTCTGATTTGATACAGAAATCAAGGAACTTGGACCAAAGCTTAAGAACGAATTATAATATACACTTTTCTAGCAAATAAGGCTCAAGATAGCAAGATCTTACTGTATGAACACACCAGTATAACACACAGTATAATAATACAATTTGAGCACAGTAGTGGCATCAGACTGCGGACTAGCCTTGGTCATCTTAGAAAAGTTTCTACGATTAGAGGAGAAAATTGTATCGAGTGGTTCGAAGAGAAGTTAACAATCTGGCTACTGTCTCCTCAAACGATACTTTGGGCTACACAGTCACACTGGAAAGGGTAGATTCACATGTCATATTTACCTTATAAAACAAAACAAAACAAAGCAAAAGGAAACGAAACAAAACAAAACAAAGCAAAAGGAAATAAAACAAAACAAAACAAAACCGAAACAAAACAAAACAAAATAAAACAAAACGAAACAAATAGTGGCATGCAACTTGACGGCATATCTGCTCTTCACAATATTATTATTCGATTCCGCTTAATAGCGGTCCACTTATTTGCCTAGACGGCACTGTACCTTTCTGTCCATCCAATAAAGATGTCCATATCACGGGTTTATGGCCTGTCATTGCAAAGTTTCTGCCTTCTGGTCTCTTACGGAAACTCTAAGTGACACAATACACGGAAGACAGGCAAAGCACGGGTTTCGACTATGCGTCACACAGTCATGTACCAATACAATAAGGCCTTGTTTTCACAAGCCTTGTTTAAATGAGTGAAATCATGAAAGCAAGGGTACTGTACTGTATTAATATTATTATAGCGTGCAAAGTTGCTATAATTTAATTGATATGTTGCATTATTGGCCATTGGCTTACAAGGAATAAACTAAAATCGAAAATTTTGAAATTATTTCAAATTTGAAAGTTTTCACTCGGGCAAAAGGGACATTGTAATAATACAAAAGAGAAAGAGAGAGAGAGCGAGAGAGAGAGAGAGAGAGAGAGAGAGAGAGAGAGAAAGAGAGAGAGAGAGAGAACGAGAGAAAGAAAACGACAAACAGACAGATAGACAGACAGACAGACAGACAGACAGACAGACAGACAGACAGACAGACAGATAGATAGATAGATAGATAGATAGATAGATAGATAGATAGATAGATAGATAGATAGAAAGGAGGAGCATGAGGGACGGAGAGGTCCTGCCTCCTACACAAACAATTATCTAGTGGTGCTTGCACAAAGACCGTTAACATACACAAACACGCATTCCCGCTTTCGGATAAGGGTGCTTTTTATGCAACAGAATTCTAGAACAACCAGTGCCTCTTAATGGCACTCTTTCTTTTAATCAATGTATTTCCCATACTCTTCCGCACTTGTAATTAAACGGAATTAGCTGAATGACGTCTCCATTGCCTGCTAATGTGTTAATGTTCGCCGCTAAAAGTAAGTAACGATACAATCTTAATGGGCTCATAATGTTGCTCCCTCGTCTGACGATCAATAAATTATTCAATTATTCAAAATAATTATTCATTTATTGTCGCAGACGAGTGCCGTCATGTGGGAAGTAAGGATGGGGCAATTCATCCGGGGCAATTGATGCCCACATTTAATCGACTAGTTCTAAAGTGAATAAGAGAGATAGAGTTACAATGAAGTCAAGACAAAGAGAATAGACAAGATGGATCCATATTTGTTGATTTTTTTAAAAAACAAGACTATCCGTTAAATACTTCCCCATCCTTCCCCGCTTCAAAACTTTTGGCATTAGAAATAACATTATCATTAAGATAATGAACAAAGATCAGTTCGTTCAATGTAGGCTGAGACAATTCGTTTAAATAAATAAAAAAAAAAATTCAATTCGACGACCAGAAATGTTAGAATTGGCAAGTTTTATCAAGGCATACGGCGGCTACTTCCCCTCCTCCGACCCACCAATTTCTATGGGCAGTTTCATCCATGACAAGTTGTATTCTTTTGGTAGGGAAACCACAGAAGCTTCTTGAGCCTCTTCAGCATTGTGAACTTCTGGCAATCCACTACTCTTCCCGTGTAGAGTATAGTGCATTACTGCAGTGCATATTGCCTTTAGGTCTTCGACACCTATTGTTTTTTCTTCTTTTGGTCCTATTAACATTTTGTGTTATTCTACAAATACCACTGTGATTTCGGGAAATATCTTCCATGGAGGTTAAAGTACTTCTTTTGCCCGATCTTTTAACGGGAAGAAAAAGGGGAATCAACGCCCAAAAATTTCGCAAATGTCTTTCGAAAAAGGTCATCTCGAATTCTGATTATGGTCCCCAACTTTTCATTTGGCTGGTTCTGACCGCGTGCGAATACACAGGCCTACACACCTTTTTTTTTATCTTGAAGGCTCAAATTGTACCTGAAACTTTAAAATTGGATGCTTTATTTAGATCACAGGTCAATTTACATATTTCTACCCCTTGACACTGGCTGGCAGGGCCCTCAAAAAGGGGGATTTTATATATTAGCAGATTAATTGGGTTGTACACAATGAGTGATTTGCCTCTCTAATAGGTGTCAGAAACCTTTATCCGATTAATTACATTTTACACGCAAAATTGCACTCCAAAAAGCTGAAAAGTAACAAGATAAATAGACATAAAACACTTTCACATAAGACACATTCATGAACATACTTACAGAGGCATTTCATCTTTCTCAGGTTAATTCTCATTGTGTCGCTCTGGGAGTGAGTCCTTTTTCCTTAGTTCTATGGAACTTATTCTTGAGACATAATTATTGAAAACCCCTGTGTAAATTGTGTAGAAATGCATTGTAGATATAANTTTTTAGCAAAAATGATGACTTTTGATCTAAAACTTGATATTGAAAATCTAAAACTGTCGGAAATCACATTTTTTTCTAGCACTTTAGTCGCACTTTAAAGTACTTCTTTTGCCCGATCTTTTAACAGGAAGAAAAAGGGGGATCAACGCCCAAAAATTTCACAAATGTCTTTCGAAAAAGGTCATCTCGAATTATGATATGGTCCCCAATTTTTCATTTGGCTGGTTCTGACCGCGTGCGAATACATAGGCCTACACACTTTTTTTTTTTATCTTGAAGGCTCAAATTGTACCTGAAACTTTAAAATTGGATGCTTTATTTAGATCACAGGTCAATTTACATATTTCTACACCTTGACACTGGCTAGCAGGGCCCCCAAAAAGGGGGATTTTATATATTAGCAGATTAATTGGGTTGTACACAATGAGTGATTAGCCTCTCTTATAGATGTCAGAAATCTTTATCCGATTAATTACATTTTACACGCAAAATTGCACACCAAAACGCTGAAAAGTAACAAGATAAATACACATAAAACACTTTCACATAAGACAAATTCATGAACATACTTACAGAGGCATTTCATCTTTCTCAGGTTAATTCTCATTGTGTCGCTCTGGGAGTGAGTCCTTTTTCCTTAGTTCTATGGAACTTATTCTTGAGACATAATTATTGAAAACCCCTGTGTAAATTGTGTAGAAATGCATTGTAGATATAAGTTTGAAATTCAGGTTGTGAAGTAACAACTGTATTATGAGAGGAAATTTGCCTAAGGTCATTACCCACAACAAATGAAGTTAGCATTTTGATGGGCAATTTTGCAATCAAAACGTACTGGATGAGAAAAGTGCAGCACGCACCACAAGATAGATAGAAATCTGATGTACATGAGTTACCTGGCTTCAGAAATTGGGAACCAGGGCGCTGCACTGCGGCGACCAAATAAATAAATAGACCACGAATGTCTACAAGACTTGCCCGGCGCAACGACATAAATTTAACGCATAACATTTTGTGCCCGAAAGTGTAATCTTCTTTAGGTTTTGTTACTTGTTACTTGTTACTTATAGGCGAAAGCATCATCATAGCATTCCGGATAGGTCCGTAGGTGCATCGATCCCCATGCCAAAAGCCTCCTCAAGAAAAAAAAAAGCTAATATTGTCAGTTGACACCTGGTTGAGGACAGTTCTGTTCCTTCCAGCAAGCCTATAACTCCGAGCACTTCCTTTCACCACGACCATCTCCTACCTACGACTCACTGCAGGACTGTTGTCCCAGGTTTTCTTATCCTCCTCTTTAGATTTTGATTTCTGCATATTGTATAGTACTATATATAGATTTTCTGCTGGCCGAAACATAATAGAAGATACAAACTCAGCAAATTGAAAAGTACTTAATCCTTGCACGCTTACTCATTATGTTGACTCAATAATAATAAATGATAATAATAATAATCATAACTCGGCTTGTTCTATTGGAAACGAATTGACAACTAGAAATAAAGCACACGTGAAATAAAAACATATTATATGTTTCTTTTCACTTAAAACCGCACTTTCGCCCTACTTCTATTTATCTAATCTCATACGATGTTGCAACTTACAAAATGAGACTGTGCATGTAATTTTACTGTGTTAGAAGTACGTGTAGAGGCAGCGTGGCCGTGCGGTTTGTGAGTCGAACTCAGAAACTGAAGACTTTCAAGTCTAGGGTTTATGTGTTTGACTCGCAAGCTTTGCTGTGTACGTTGTAGTGTCCTTGGGAAAGACACTTCGCTTCCATTTCCTCACTCGACTCAGGTGTAAATGAGTACCTGGCTTTAGAGCTGGGGGGGACCAGGGCGCTGCACCGCTGGCGACCAGCAATGACTTTGTTATGTATTTCATTTGTAATATTATGTATTTACATGTATGATGTGTATTGTTATATGTGTTTGTATTATGAATGAGATGTGTAACACTATATGGCATTGTAAAACAATTTTCCTACGGGGTAAATAAAGTTGTATTATTATTAAAAAATCCATGCTCTTGATTTGACAATAATCGTGCGCTATTAGGGTAAAAATTATACCCTACTAAATCTGTCCTTTTGGTAAATTGTGGAGTGTGGACTTTTCAGTTTTAGAATACTGTCGCCGCTTACTAAACGTCCTTGCCTGATTTAGATAAAGTAAACTTGAAGCTTAAGCTGTACTGACTAATGCCTTGGGAGTGGCTACTTGTGGAGGGCTGTTGGCGTCAATAGAAAACTTCGCCTTTTACACCATTTTTTTGTCTGAATTACATAACTCCAAATTTCTGATAAGTTCTTCGCTGTGTCATGCTTTTCAGGTGCCAATGTTATCAACTTCCCATGAACATATGAGCCATGAGCCGGTACGTAGGAAAAGTTCATTACATAGGAAAACCGGCGTAGCGTATCATTGTGCGAACAGTGAACGGAAACGAGAACTTGCACATTAACGATGAGATCTCTTACCATCGTAAGATTGACATTAACTCTGCCTGTTGAACGCTACTAAAGATGCATTCAGCACCTTGGCACTATTGCAATTCTTACGATGATAAGAGGTCCCATCGTAAATGCGCAAGCTCTTATTATTGTTCGTCATTGATCCACTAAGTCTAAGACATAGGGAATGTCGGAAATAAGGGAATGCTCTTCCTGAGACTACTGAAACGTCTCCAAGCCTTGTGTACCAAAAGATGGTAGGGAAAGGTTTTAGCATTTTAGCAGCTATTCGGGCAACGTGACGGTGTGGTTTGTACGTGGTACTCAGAAACTGAAGGCTACTCAGAAAATGAAGACTGTCAAATCTAAGGTTTTGTATGTTCGACTCTCGGGCCGGGCGGTTTACGCTGTAGTGTCCCAGGGAAAGACACTTCACTTTCCTTTCCTCGCTCGAATCAGTTGTAAATGAGTTATCTGTCTTTAGAACTTGGAAACCAGGACGCTGCACTGCGGCGACCAACAATGACTTTGTCGTGTATTTCATTTGTAATGTTATGCACTTCCTTGTATGGCATGTATTGTTCTATGTACATTTATTACTATTATGAATGAGATGTCAAATATTGTATGATGTTTACACCAATTTGCCTACGGGGTAACTAAAAGTATCTTAAGCATCACAGGATTTATATGTCTTAAATTTGCATTTGTCAGTCTTGAGAAAGTGTTATACACGAAACGTCGACTATTTTTAATAAATTCATTATACAGTTTTCAAAAAGTTTTGTGTTGTTGGGCAGAATCATATTTAGTTTTATTGATATACTGATACAGGATGATTATCTTATTATTCATAAAAGCCTCGTAAAAAAACCTGTCAGCGAATATCAAGTGGAGTTTTACATTCACTCTTTGTGATTTGATTAAACATGATGAAACATTTTCTACAAAACACTTGATTACAGTTAGAACATGCATTAAGAAAACTGCCATTTATAATGTAGATGCTGCTGCTATTGGTTTCTGTACGTCAGTAATTGCTGATACCATCGTTATTGCTTGTGGCCATGGTGATAGTGATGGTAACTATTATAATGCGTATATGCGCTTCCTTTGTTTTTCCCCTTTAATTTCACCACTCTTTCTTCTTCTGTCGTTGCCTCTCTAGCTTTATACTTTCTAGACTACCTTGTTTCCACTACTATAGAGTAACCTTAATTTTCTGCTGTATGAGGTCAGTATTGCAAACCGCAGTTGACTTGTTTTGTCTTCCCACGCTAAACGTACAGATGGAGAGAACAAGTTAAAACGCAACTTCCATTAAATAGTAAAAGTTGAGGTGCTCCACATGTATCGAGGAACCCTATTGTCTGCTGCAGTTTGAAACATTGTCTATCATTGGCTGACACAGAGATTTCTTGTTTTTGAGTTTATTAATTATCTATATGTATTTTGGAACACCTGTACACGTAAATTGTTTGAGCTTGTTACAAATAAAATGCCGACGGTAATAATGTGTAGACACTAACATTGACATACAAGGCATGAACTACTGGCCATGTCTTACGAACGTAAATCCTAGCCGTCTCATCAGCTGACATCTGAATAATTGATACATCCATTAATGGTGTTCTATCAGACTATGACGTGTTAAAGAGCATGGCGAGACGGAAATGACATTTAGGTCAAGACATACAGCCAACCTAATGATTAAAAGAAAAAGTCCACTCGTCTAGTATAGATCAAAAGAGAACGATATCGGTATAGTCATAATGTAAGCACGGTTATAATAGGATGGTTACTGAAACGGTTCGAAAATCGGAATATTTGAGAGTTTGCGCGTTAACAACAAGTTTTAACAACAACAAGTTTATCATAACAAAGCTCAGGCCCCATGACAGGATCTTTTGCCATCGTAAGAATTATATTAACTCTGCATGTTGAACGTTATTAAGGATGCACACAGCACCGATGCACTCACGTAATTCTTATGATGGCTAGAGGTCCCATTGTTAATGCGTAAGCTCTCAGTTGGCATTTATTTAACCTCATATATGCTTGGTGCCTTCAATGCACGTTCAACCTTTACAGTATTACGTTCATATTTATTGACTCGTCATCCTATATTTATCTGATAAATTTCATAAATTATTGAATGTTTTGCAGCTTCTGTATTGTTTGCTTCCATATATGACTGTACGAAAACTAATTGAAGAAATGAACTAGCGAATTTACTGGCTGCAAGATAGCGTGTGGAATAGAAATAAAGAAAAGAAAAAGCTTAGTGTGCTCATGTCTATGTGGGCATAATGTGACTGTTTATAAACAACCATGGATATACTGCAGTCGAACATGTTCAGGGCACCCTGAATCTTTCCCTTCTAAAAAAGGTCCACCAAAATACATGGTCGTTTTGTGTGGGTTGGTGCTTGGGGTTAAGAAAGATGGTTCTTGAGATCAAGATAATATTATTATATATCTTATTAAACTTGTTATAAAAAAGAGTGCCCTTCATCTTTGGTCTCAATGCACCAAGCCAATAAGGCACTCTCATGTCATTGGAAATCCTATGTGAAGCCCATTGCACATTACGCTTTTTTGAGTGAGAGGGGCACGGAGTCGAAGTGAGCGAGTTTGCCGAGTGAGTGGTTTTTCTGTTGTGACGATAACTGCGAACTTTGTATAGACTATGTCACGTTTCTGGATGTCTGGCTACGTGCGAAGAGTGTTATTGTCTTTTGCCTTGTCGTGATCCATCTTATTACTATTACGTGTGTACTGCAACCAAGACAATTATCCATGTTATGAATCTTATCTTATCTTACCTTATCTTATCTTATCTTATCTTATCTCTGTTAGTTCTATTAAATTGTTACTCGGTGATATGCGATACTCGACTTTCACAGCAAGACACGGTCTGTTGTTTTAAAACCATCTAAGGCCTACGTTAAATAAATAGTCGTACATTTAACTGTGCCTTCCACACCATATCAAATTGTAAAGCAGCACGGCCGAATCGCAATGGCGTTGGACTCAAGATCTAAAGGTCGTGGGTTCGATTACCTACTATATCAGGGTCAAGTTGTAAGTGCCTAAGGAAGGCATTTTATTCACATATTTCTCAGTCCACCCGTCTGTAAATTAGATACTTGGCTATAGGCAGTGGAAGGTATTGTCAGAGTACTGGTGATCAGCGCCCGTAAATGTCAACGACGCTGTCTGCTCCACAGGGAGTTAAACAAGTCCTAGAGTGTGAAGCAGGCATTAATTTTGATACGAGAGGTAGAAACTGTATTATTATTATTAATACTGTTATTCTTATTTATCATCAAATCGCCCTTCAAGTATTTCAGTAAACCACTATCTCCATCACCCTTCCCCTCCTCAACCCCCGATCACACACACTCCTCAACCACTTAAAAACATACACACACAAAAATCACTGTCCGTCAAAGATGGAGACATATTTAAGAGCTTGCGCATTAAAGATGGGATCTCATAATATCGAAATAATTACATTAATGCATTGGTGTTGAATGCATCTTTGGGAGCATTCAACATGCAGGGTTAAAGTAATTCTTACGATGGTAGGAGATCCCATCACGTATTTACAGTCTTTCAACGCTATATTTCACAAAAGGGAGGTTCACTGAAAATGGATCAAATGCAGCATCTTCATCAGCATTAAAGTATGATTCTTTATAATACTGTAATAGTGTGTGTGTGTGTGTGTGTGTGTGTGTGTGTGTGTGTGTGTGTGTGTGTGTGTGTGTGTGTGTGTGTGTGTGTGTGTGTGTGTGTNTGTGTGTGTGTGTGTGTGTGTGTGTGTGTGTGTGTGTGTGTGTGTGTGTGTGTGTGTGTGTGTGTGTGTGTGTGTGTGTGTGTGTGTACCCTGCCTCTATGTGTCTGTGCGCGTATCTTGATTTTTTTCACCTCTCACACTGCCCACTGTGATTACAGATGATGTCGATACCCAGAGACCGGTTCATCTTCAGTTTGATTTCATTTACCGTGACCGAACACACGCTCATGAAAGGACTTTTCCGTGCCTCTAGACCAGACCCACACACAGCATGATGGATGGCCATACCTAAAACGGGTAGATGCTGAGATATTAACACTCAGGAAGAGATCGTGTTTAAAGAACTGATTTGATTTGAAGCTGACAACGGACTTGGTGAGAGAAAGGATACCGGTGCTCCTACATTAGCCATAGAGAGAAGCGGAAATGACTGAGAAAAGAGACATATGAGAGTGTTGAGGCGTCGATCTAAACAGTCAAGTTGATGAAATTAGTAATACGTGGACAACGGTTAAAACAAAATCTGGTTAAACCAAAAGTGGCCCTAAAACGCGAAGAAACAAGAGTCCCGTTTTTTTCTTCTCGTTTTAGGCTTCTTTCAGTTCACTGTCTACGACGAAATTCTCTTTAAACCAAACATAAATCTTTGGTCCGGCGAATTACATTTTAACCATTGTCTGCTGTATTGTATATAGGAACGCAAATATGTACAGTGTACATACAATGATGCGTTTGAGCACAATAATGACTAAATGAAGAGCATGAATAAAGTGTGTAGTTGTGGATTAGTCGTTTACTTCAAACAATATCCCAGTAAATTTGCGGTTGTCTTGACTAGTGAATATATAAAACACACTCCAGCTAAATAAGGGTAATGTATATTTCTGGAGTTAACAGTACACAAAGGACAGGGATATTTAAGATATACTCCCCAAACGTATAGGATTAATGCAGGAAAAGGAAGGGCCTTCTTGATAAAGTGATGAAAATAGGATGGAGAAAGAACCTGGAAAACGGAAGTTAAAGAATAACAATGACTACAGTATGCAAGAGAAGTGATAAATTTTCGTGTGGCCAAACCAAGTTAAATTTATTTGGCCACAGTTCCTCAATACTATCTGATCTCCAATTCGATTCCTATCTTCCATCTTTTCGAAGTCGGTACCAACACAGACGTATCTGGTCATAAATGTGCACAACTAGAACCGATCAGAACAGTACGCTCCTTGGACCAAAGTAATGCTGCTGACATAAGGGTGCATTAAAGGTAACCAAAAACACACAGTGAAACGTCGTCTCCAGCAGTGTTCGAAACTGAGACCCTTCACACGAGTTTACCTCAAACGCTCTACCTCTCGATCATGCAGCTGGCGAACCTGACTATTTACTCGAAGTATTTAAATACTAAATGTCCACTCAGGATACACACTATTCTTTATTCTATTTACTCATATTCCCAGCCCATAGGTAACAGACTTCTAATTAGATGAAAATAGTATGTTGTCATAATATGCGTTAGGAAGACAGTAAAAAATCTGTCATTTGGACAGATTATGGAGAATGGGCCCTAGATATTTAAACCTACCTGCTAATTAGTTTGCATTCTCTCTTAATTTTGTAACTAAACCTGAAGTTTGGATCATTCACTTCTGTTTCGGAGCAGTTGTCGTTAAAGCTTGTTTACACGTTTCGATGGATCGGCTCGCACCTCGATAACGAAATGAAAGACCTATCTTTTAAACATTATTTTTAATAAGCTCATTGAATTCTCCAAACTATTAAAGGGGACTTAAAGATGATGAAATTATATAGTGCTTAATGAGTACTGATATGATCGGGATAAAAATAAGTTGAAACGATGCAGAATGACTAAAAAAGAGACGGATGTAGTTCTTGAATGAAGGATGAAAGAAAGAAAATTAGAGAGAAAGAAAAAAAGCAAGAAATAAAGAAAGAAAGAAAGAAATATACACAGAAAAAAAGAAAGAAAGAAACCGATACGTCATAGAGTTATTGATGTATCGTTGAAAAGAAAGAAGGGAGGAAGAATACAAACAAACAACAACAAAAAAAAACAACAACAACACACCACGTCAGGTGATAGGAAGACGGAATGACGGAAGGAGAAAATGAACCAGAGACACAATACGAATTAAGTTACTGACTTACATGCATCGCTCCCTTCGCACACCGCAACAACAAACACTTAATGCTGTAGAGTTTCCATAATCCATAAGAAAGGCTCCAGTAAGGGTTACCAAAAACCCTCTAAAATAAATGTTTTACTCCAGTCCACAACACAAACATCATTTCTCTTTACATTAGATACAAATCTACCTCTCGTGTTAGTAGCGGCTCCCAATCCATTTGACCACATTGTCGAGAACGTGTATGTAACCCGTGTTTCATTAATGGTAACTCACAACACATTATCGTAAGGCCTA
>JAWQUT010000138.1:9854-34558 GCA_033807755.1 Ellobium chinense
CAGCGCAGGAGGTAAAGTACAGGAGGCTGCTTAAATCAAAGGGCCAGGGCACACAGGGTTGCGTTCATTATGGAAGGCAGTACAGTGAACTTCGGATCTAATGAGTCGCCGGGACTGACTTTCAGTCCTCGTTGAAGCCGAGGTCTCATTGAACGCAAGGCCTCTGCAAATCATGTGAAAATTGGTCTGTCTCTAGTGAGAACCTTTAGCTAGAAGGATACTTAACTTTGCACTTCAAAAATATCGCTGGTTGCTACTCTTGACTCCAAACACCATCGGGGTGACAACATCGCGAGCTGATATAGGTACCGATTTATTCAAAAAAAATTTTTTTTTATAGACAAAGCAGTGTATATGTTGAGAAACAAATAGTTTCAGTCACCGTCTCTGAGTCTGTGATTAAAATTTCGTCTAGCGCAAACAAAAGGCTTGGCCAATCATCAGCTGAGTATATTATTCCATTGTTCCATTGTCAGTTCCTCACCCTTCCCCTCGTCCTTGCATTGCAGAGACTTCAAAGGCTTTAAATACTCTTCCACACTTTTCCGCTGATCGCCCAGATGGTTCTAGGCCTATCTCTTTCCTCCATCCCCTCCCTCCCTATTCTGCTCCTTTGCACATGCAGATATTACCGGTAACCTTTCATGTTGACTCAGTCTTGTAAGTTGTAGACTGTTGGTTAGCAATTGTTACGTAAACCTTCAGGAGTTGCTCGCTGCTGACAGTTAGTTTTATTGCAGGTGAAAAGGATGTGCGAGAGCCGAACTTCAGGTCGATGACCTCTTTAGAGCCGAGGTTGCTAAATTTTGTGTTCGTTGGATCAGAGGTACATTTACTATTACAAATAAGGGAAAAAAAATGAGGATTTTCATTTCCCTCTTTAAATGCGAGGTCTCATTGAATCTGAGCTCATTTTATTCGAGGTTCACTGTATGTTGAATAATTTGGAAATGCTTCAATACAGTATCAACCCTGTCACTGATGAGCAGGACAGCATATCAGTAACATAGCTCTTGTCGTATGTGTTAAACCACAAGAGCTAGGTTCTTAGATGGCCCTGTTTTGTAGTTGAATATATATGTGCTGTGGAGTTGAAGTATGGACCTGCACACAATGTCATGGATAATGGCTGTATGTGGTCCTCCTCTCTGTTTCTTAGGTGGGGCAATATGCATAGTGTTGGACAAAGTGTAACTCTATGTCTGACATTCTTATATGTCCTAAACCTTTGTTAATGAAAGCTCCTAGATTACAGGTATGCCGCAAACGCATTCTTCTTGTTTACCTATCACCCATAACCCACAGATCCTATGTCCAAGCTAATGAAACAGTGGCAAATTTTTAATGACACCAGCGATTGAAAAAAACATGATGTAGGGAAAAGTTCAACAGGCAGTGACAAAAATTTAGAAATACTGTAATTCATTCCATATAATTTATGTACTTACAATTTGCACATTTGCTGAATTATGACCAATACTTCCCAGGGTGCCTCCAGATCATGCACACTGTTATTTGCATGGAAAACAAGTTCAGTGGAGAAATTAATGAATGAGAGTAGTGTCTCAACTGCATCACTACAGGTAATCATGTCAGAACAGACTGCATGCACATGTAGAGATATGTATGATTTGAAGAATCTAAATCTCTCAGTGGAAGTTTATGTAATTGAGTGGCAAGGCATATATATAGCTGTTCCTTCTTTATTATTAAGGGGGAGGAATGTGAGCTCGGTCTGATAATTTTTCTGATGTTACATATTATTTTAGGGAAGTGTGTCACCAGGGATTTTACCAAATTATTGTGCATGATCAATTTTGAGAAGATGGGCCAAAAACACCTACTCAAGAAAATTCCATGCCCCTGCCGGGAATCGAAACAGGGTCTCTCAGCTTGTGAGTCTACACTACAGGGACGCTAACTTCACAGCAATTTAATTCTTAAATACAGTAAATACCTGATAACACAAATTCCAGGGGACCATAGAAATATGTTCGTATTATCAAGAATTTGTGTAAAGAAGAGTACATTGGAAATAAGGGAGATGGTCCATTTTTACACATAAATACTTGTTCTGTAAGCCGAGTTGTCTCTGGGCGGTTACATTACAGAAGACTCATTGGNTGGGGGTGGGGGGCATGTCCGGCTAAAATGGTCGGGAGAGGCAAAGCCATTATGTAGTGAGCGGGGTGAGTGTGGAGCATCGTGGGTGAAAAACATCGCGCTGGCAAATGCAAACGAAAAGGAGAGTTCAAGCTAAAACAATGGTGCACCCCAAAAGTTGTTAACGTTATCGAAATCCTGTAGAATTCTAGTTCGTGTAAACGGAATTTGGAATGCATAGATTATAGAGCGCAAAAAAATGGGACCATATATTTCGAGCATGTGTAGTTTGTTTCTCTTGAACTTAAGGTATAGCAGAATCATATGCTCATCCTTCAGAGTAATGAATTTATTAATGCCACTATTGCTTTGAACCAGATGCTATGAATGACAGATGAAAAGAGTCAAAAATGGGGTGAGGATGAGTGAAATGTACATCACGACAGTACCACAAATTGCCTGTTTTGACATGTTGAGATGCTGATTGTGTTAAGTACTTTAACAAGCTGTAGAGTTTGAGACTTTGATGTCTGTCAGTGTATGTGGCATGCTTTACTCAGTCATGATACTGTTCTGCTAGTAATTATATCTGTATACATGCAGGAATGGCTGAAAGAAAAAAACATTTTGGGCATTTCTTATGATGAACAGACTTCACAGAATGAGGAAGAGGATGATCAAGAGGAGAATGTTCTTACTTACCAGGTGTGTGATTTAATACGACTTGAAGAGAAGTTGTAATTTGACAGCATTAGAATTTATGTCACTCTATGGTTGCAGAGTATGGTTCTTGAAGGAGGATGAGTTTATTTAGTGATTATTAATTGCTGTAGCAGTATCTGAATATTCCTTTCCTATTTCCTACATAATTTTATTAAAGTTTGAAATAAACCATCCCTCATTCTGAAAAAGGCATCTGTTTAAGACTACAACAGCTCATAATAGAAGGAACAGATTTTCTATATCATGCTACATGAGAAAAGGTAATTTTTCCCATGTGTGTTAGATATTCTCATGCTCATTTATCTCCATACAGGGAACTGTCACATCAACTGCACAGGCGTCGGATGGAATATTTGTTCTTGATCATAAACTCAGGTAACATCTTTGCAGTCTTTGGTTCTATAGTTGTGGTATAAGGATTGATAAAGGAAGACAAGCATCATCTCCCTCTCTTATGATGAGATGAGTCCATAGTTTTAGGTTTGTGAGTGAAAAATAATTGAAATAGAAAATAAGGGACTAATGTATAATGAATGTGCAAGGTTTATTTTCAGTACATGAATTTCAAAACTGAGGTCTTATGTATGTTCATAGATTTCAGATAGTTAGAAGATGGTTATTTGATAGCAGACCTCACTAATACCTGTAGAGGCAGTGAATTTATCAGTGCATTACTAGCAATGAGATCTGTCTATATCTTGTGCTGTCACAATTCTGAAATTCTTCCCTGCCAATAGTGCTACAAGGAAACCCACTTCTGAGTAATAAATTCTTAGTTTGAATATGCAAAAATTTTAATCTAAATCAGCATTAGCTAAAGCTCTACCTGGATGATATCTTTGCAGTCTATTCAGTCTCCTGGAATATAGCTGTGATTTCACTTGCACTTTTGTGCCTAAGGATGAACCTGATGTGAGGATTTGCACAGGGCATGATTTTATGAAATATTAAAAAGTTCTGTACAAAGTTTTAATTGTGTTATCTCAGTTCATATGTAATGCAATTAAGTTCCTATGTATGTAGATATGAAGGGTGACTATGGTCACTGTTGATAAACTTTTATCTGAAATCTATTTTGAAAGATGTTTTGTGTACTGTATTTTATGTATAGTGCCATTTTTGTAATTACTATTTCTTGCCTGTATCAGGTTATTCGTGGGACCAATATCTTCATCAGACAATGTGGCACTTTTGAAATTGCATCGTCAGGTCTCAGTGCACAATGGTCATTTCTCAAAGGTGAGGATATCTTGTGTAATGGTTCATACCCGTGTTCTGCATGGGTTAAACTAACTGAAAGTTGGTGAATTCTGAGCTCTTTTGTCTCAGTTGAGTCATATCTTAACCCCTTCACTACTACAAGCATTTCCCCCTTGTGTCATCATTCTCTAAAAACAGAAACAACTGGCTTTCGGAGGAACTAAATCTCATTGTTCAAAAGTGTGATTGTGTCCGGATATAGGCAAAACAAAACAGTGATTTAGCATGACGTATGGTGACGTCTATAGCGCACTGGACCGTCACAGATTTCATGATGTACTGCATATATCAAAAGAGCAGTCAAGGGGTTAATGAAGTTTACACCTCATCATGAAGCACTATAATAATGGTATCTGAGATACACTATTTAGTATGGTCAGCATCATGTAAATGTAACAATAACCGTTCGGAAACTGCTAATTAATTGATAATGACAATCTCAGTTTGACTTGTCTGCAGGCACATCAGTCTCTCACTAGTACTCTTGAATGTATTTTGTGGACTTTGCATATAATTATTGTTATAGACGCTAATAAAATTCTGAGGTGTCATAAATTAGAGTGGTGTGGAATAAATTTTGGCACTTATAAAGCATTTTTACACTCATATGAGAACTCACTGTCATGGTAATGAATCTCTTGAACACTAAGTTTTTATCTCCCTTGTTGGACTCTCCATTTCAGCCAAGCTTCAGTATTACTCGCACATAAAATACCACCATTATGTGTTCTGGAGATTTGCTACAAGACATACAAATTTTTAAGCAACACTGTAGGAAGGATATTTGCCACTTGCAACTAAATATCACTTTGTATTGATAAGATTCAGAAGCTGAAGCAGATGCTGCTATGTAATTAAGCCAATACGCAAAGACTGCTAGTACACATACAAAATTATGTGCTTGGTTGTATGTTTTACGGAACATGTATTTGTCCCTTTCTTAATCCTCTTTACTGATTGTTGGTTACCTATTTCTTAGATTATGGGCCATCATTACTTAGTGTGCTGTGTGAGGACTTGTATAAAGGCCTCTCAACCCATCTCAGACAACTGTGATGCTACCAGTTCCACTGACACAGATCAGGTTAGCTTGCGAGTTGAGATCCATGTCTTAGTCGTTATATATGCAGCTCAGTTATTAGACACTAATGATGCTCGTTCAGAGTCAAAAGATTTGTTATATTCCAAGAAAAGTTTACCATGATGTTAGATTTTTCATTTACAGTTCAAGTGTTTTTATTTTTTATGACAGTTTGTGACACATTTAGAATCAAAAGACTGTCATACTTGCAGTATGCTGAACGGCATAGAGGAAACTTACTGTTATGGGAAGGAGTAACCTGTAATATTTCAAGTTATGGGAAGGAGAAACCTGTAATATTTCAAAGAAGTAATGATGAATTCTGGACATTTTATTACCATGAAGGTTCAACCAAGAGTTAGGAGAGATAAAAACTAGAACTGTATAGGACAAAGAGGCAAATGATATATCATTCTGTTCTCTGCAACATTAAACTTACTGGTGTTTAGAAAAGAGTCTTCCAGTTTTAATGATTAATTGTTTTGGTCTAAACAGTGCCTGCCTGGGTGTCGTTTATTTTACAGATGTCTGTTAAAGGTGATGGAGATCTTTTACACACTCTAATGAAGTACAGGCTTAATTTGAAAGAAGTTGTGACAGTGTTGCAGTTGCGAGATAAGCTTGCCAACTTGGGCAGGTATGGCTCTACTATAAAAGTTTGTTATTACAAATTTTGATTAATTGAAAACATATTAAGATTGTGCATCATGCAATTTTGCATTTTGCTCTCTATGTTGTTGTAATAATGTAAAAGTTAGACAGCATCCAAAAATTTAATGCATTTATAATGTTCTTGGAAAAAAAAAATGTACATCGCTTTTATCTGTATTTGTTCCGTAGCCCAAGAAATCATCTGACTGGACTGATATCTCAGTATCTGAGGAGTTCTCAGATGATCAGCATGACTGAAAATCCAACCGATAGCTTCATTCATCACAATGAGAATTGTTCATTCATCGGGTCTAAGGTAGAATGCCATAAAATCCACACCGCACAAACGCAACATTTTTTGTGTTATTTCCTGCAAAATGTATGGAAATGGTACACTGAAGCAGACTCAGTTTAAGAAAAAGCTGCTTAAGGATACTATTGAATAGGACACTAATAGTAAGGAAGAAAAGCAACAAGAATATCTTTTTGGGGTATAACTTTACTGTGAAATTTTGCTTTTAATATTCTAGTGGTAATAAATTGCAATTTATGTTTGAAGGGAATGTATTCTCTGGAAGCCTCTAAGATTTTTGTCATTTAGGAACAGAAGACCACATTGTGAGAGATTTAGTAATAAGTGTGTAAAACAGTGTTGTTGAAAGTAATTAATTTTTGTAAAAGATTTAGTAACAAATGTGCATAACAACATTGTTGAAAATAGTTCATTCACACTTATGACATTTCTACTTCAGTCAGAGATGTGCAGACTGCCCCAAGTTTTGGACATTTCATCACTGAAGGCTGAAGTAGAGTCACAAATATTCGCTCATATGTCTGAAGGATGTCATAAGGATAAAAATGCTTATGGAGGAAAATCTATACCTTTAACCCAGCCATTGACTATTAACATGGACAAAAATAAAGTAAGACATGAAATTTAGGACTGTAGTTTGCATTTAATTTATTGAATGAAGAATTGTCTCTTGGTGCACAGCTAACAGGTTGCACTTAGCTACTTTGCTGTTTCTAGTGTATAATGTTTTCTTTCCACTCTGTTTGGTTTTTATTCACTTCATTTTTGATTATTCACCAGTTTTGATTTTAGCTGTTTTATTCGTTTGTTTCTTCCATGTGTTTATTTTTGTTGCTGAGGAAGGAACAACTGCCGAAATGTTAGTAGTATTGTTTTGTTAATTTGTAAAGCTTAAAACCTGCTTGTTCGTTTACTTTCCTGTCCTTAGCTTTACGCCAGCTTTTTGAACTTCTGCAAGTTACATAGTACCACAAAGTTATGAGTTATTCAGTACCACAAATGTTCATATCTAATAAACACTGCAAAGTTTCATTTGGCACGTTTCCCTTTTTTGAGAAAAATCAGTAAAAGCATTTACTCATCGAAGTTGTTTTTCCTCTTCTCAGATTCTTGTTGGACGGATCACAGCACCGTCAGGTCAGACAGTATTTAGGGATGACACTGGCAGTCTGCCTGTTCTCATATTACCTGGTGGCTCTGACTGTGTGCCAGAGACAGACAGCTGTACCCAGGACAGGGAGGATATTGCCTTCTCATGTACAACTAGTTCTACAGATCAGTCTTCACCTCATTCGTGTACTCAGTGCTGTGTTAGTCAGCCTGGAATGTATCCATTTTGTCCAGTCCTAGATCCTGCTATGATGGGTGAAATAGTCTGTGTCAGAAGATGTGAGATTGTTGTTGAAAGTTATCATACCATCAAAACATCAGAATTTGGGAGCTGCAATGGTACAAGCTGTGATGGATATACCTATCTCGTATTGGCAGTGCAAGACTGTGTGTTTCTTCAACAAATGGTGAGAAAACCAGTTTTTGATTCCTGTTCTTCCGTATCCTCTCATGGTGGGCCCTCAGTGTCATCAAGTAAAAAGGAGCAAGGAGAAACAAACAGATTCAAATATGAGACTAAAAATTACGTTTTTGTGACTGAAAAACAGGCTTTGACTTCCTCTACAAATTTCTTGAGCAAAGAAGAGTATTTCCAGTTCAGAATTCAGGGCAGTCAGTTAACCTATGAACCATCAAGCATTTCTGACTGTGATAGTGACACCTGCAACCACATATATGGGAAGAAGTGTGGAAGCTCAGATGTAAAGTATTCACAAGGGGCATTTGCACAGTGCACAAAAAATGATTCTTGCAGTGACGTTAACAATAAGAAATATGATGATAAAATGGACCAGGAAGATGATGCATCACCAAATAAAAAATGCAAATTGCAGAATGGTGCCGCTTGCAGCTCTGCTACAAACACCTGTGCTAGCTATCAGTTGGATTCCAGATGTGCTCAAGGCAATACTGAAATTGGAGCTACATCACGGGGCGTTTTAGATAAAAAAAATGCCAAATCTATGGAGAAGGGAATTTCAGTTCCTGGCAGCACCATAGTGAAAACATCAAGAGACACTTCAAGCCCTGTGTGTATTATGTTCTCAAATTCTGCTTGCCAATGGTACAGTTTCATCACACCAGGCCAGCTATACAAATTATCCGTCCCACAAGGCAGTGGTTCTGAAGATGCATTCAGACCAGTATTCAGCAATGCTCAACTGCAGAAAGCAGCTGAGCATTACAATGTGAGGATGGACATTGTTGTTCCAGAAGATGTGCTAATAGAGAGGTTGCCACCTTTGCCGCTGACAATATCCACATACTACAGTGACATCCAGGAGATGCAGTCAATCCATGATATCATATCTGAGAGGTAAGAAATGAAATGTTTATTTAAGGTTTTTACTTGTCATTAAATGTTTGTGTGATCTTTACAAATAGGGAAATGGCAGATGTCATGGATATTTTGTATTATGTACAATCATATTTCAAACAAGTATGTAAATGATATCTGTCTGATCTTGTTATTGTACAAAATATACAAAAGTGGTTGAGTAGATAATGCCTCCATGAATGTCATTTGCTTAGAGGTTACTAACAAAATGAACAAGACTGTTTGAGAAATTCACAACCTTTCTCATGGGGCAGTGTTACAGTTTTTCAGATTCACTTGTGTCGTTCCAAGGAGTCATTGTCAGTAGAAACTCAACGGACATGCCTTTGTCTGCTTCAGGTTCAGGGAAACATGGTATGTTTTTCCAGTTGTGTGGCTTTTGTGCTTGTTTTTATAACACCACAAGCACTTGTGGATCTCTACTCTGTTAGCCAAAATAATTATGTCCAGACTGGCTGGTAACAGAACATTTATGGGGATAATTAACTTTTGTTATGTGCAGTTTTTATTCCTTTGCTTTTAGAAAGTCTAGGAATGTCAGAAACTGAATAAAATATTTATTCTGATTGCTTGTTTTTTTCTGGATTACTACCTACTCATAATAAACTGTCTATAAACAGATTAACATGGGCAAGTTAGATTAGCCCTCATGACATGTATTTTTATAACACAGTAACTTTTAGCTGTGAATCCGGGATCCTGATCTGCACTGATATGACTCATTCACGTCACTGTTTTTATCTGATTGATAGAAATTATTAGTTACACTTTCTCTCCTAGCCTTATTCTCTCCCATCACCACCATGCCCCCATCTCTTTCGCTCTTCCCATTCTGTCCCTTGTTTACATGAAGGAATCCAACGGATGTTTGCAGACATGAAGCTTTCAATGACCAATATGAAGCTGGAAGTGAGGGAACTAAATTCAAATAGTGATGACAATCTGGCAGTTGGAGCCGGGATCGTTGTCTACATAGATGCACCAAAGACAGTGTACAGTTTGGGTCTAATACCAGGTAGTCTCGCCCTAACAAGGGCACATAATACTCTCAGACGTGTTTGCCAGGGAATGAGGTGTTTATTAAGCTGTACTCATGGGAAGCAGGATGATAGTTTTTTTTTTTTAATGGTTGAGTCCCTTGCTTTAAAGTAACCTTGGTGGTACATGTATGTGGGATTGCACCACGGCACTCAATCTCTATCACCCATTTTCAGGAAGTATTCTACTTGTGAGAACTTGCCAATATAGGGCTGTCATGAGTCTCCAAGCATGATACTAACAGTCACAGTCTATATGTGCTATTATATCTGCTTAGACAAATGGGAACTATAACTGTGCATGAACTGTAGGCATATCAGATGCTTGAAAAGGGTCATATGAAGATGAAATGGTTTTAAAAAACATGTTTAGAACCACTGAGAGCATCCTGAGCTTTGTGTGTTTTACATCTCATGTACTAGATGTCATTTTTGAGGATACTGATGTGTAGGTGCATGTCTGTAATTAGCTAAGTAGTAAACAATGACAAGGAACAGTTTACCTGTAAGAACTTGGGAAACTGATGAAGAAATAAGTATGTCCTATGGAAAGAGAAACAACAAATATATCATTGGTTACCTCTATTTCCATACAGGTGCTCTCGTAAACTTCCATAAGTTGGAGAGAAAGGTGTCAAAGTACAGAAACATCTACTGCAGATTCACAGCAATATCCAGGGTAGAGGTTGTCAGAATGTCTAAGCTTGATGACTTAGATTGGTGAGTTGCATACCTCTGTGCAAATGGGCATACATCTGCAGAGGAAGTTAGTTAAATTGAAACTGTGAGGATCAATAAAGTTTTTCAGAAATGGTATTAACTCTCTTAAGGCGATTCCTGCAAATGTTGCGGTTTGCCAAAAAATTCCTTGGGGATAATTTCCACAGCCATTTGGGGTTGCATTTCTTGGCTGCAGAATCCTTCCAAATCATGCAGAGTGCCAAGAAATCATTATAAATGTGTGTGTAAAACTATTCTCTTATCTCCATTTCAGTTCTAGTTTGATAGGATGGAAAGTTGTAATGTAATAGAGAAAAAACTTTTGTTCTGGGTGCTGTCTTCATGGCAATATCTGGGTGTTTTGGGATGTTTTTTTCAATTGTTTAGTTCTTGGAACTGCTTGAGTACATCGTTAAGAATGGTTCAAGTGCAGATTTAAGTGACATTTGTTCTACACATAAATTTAGATCAGAACAAAAAAATAATGCACATAAATAAACAAGTCTTGTTTTATTTGACAGTAACATGTTAAATATTTAGCTATCGAAATTTCATTATCATTGCTTTATTACTTTGTGTTGTATGAATTTTCAAGCTTGTGTGCCAAAAAAAAATCTCACTCCTGAGAGAGTCAGCAGTATTTTGCACTTAAAGAATTGCCTTTTTCAGTGATAGCACAGCAGATAAAGGATAATGTGTTTATCATAAATGACTAATACTATTAAATGCAGAATATACATCAACAAATTTGGTTCTCAAGTAAAAAATATGTACAACGAAAATAGCTTCAAATGCAGCCACTGAGTGGAATTACCAATTTTCAGTACAATAAGGATCCAATACACAGACATATTAACACTGCAGTGCTGGTTTCATCTTTACAGCAATCATTTGCAAATGAAACGTACCACATATCATTACCTTGATCATATTTTCTGTGGTACGAGATATCTTCAGTGAGAAATAATCTCTTGTTATTGAAGCACTGGAAACTGAGTGAATTTTTTTTTTTTTTTTTTTAAAATTAATGAGGTATTTGAGTGACTGCCTTCTCATTCAGACAAAGTAAGTTAAGTATAAACATAGGAGAATTTCAGTAGAACTTTGAAAATCTTAATTTTTTGTTTGTTTGTGCATTAACCAGTTTTTGGCTAAACTGACTTTATGTGGACATCATATGTAACTGAAACAAACAAGGCACAAGGAATAAAATAATGAGTTTCAGTGAGACAGACCAGTGTTGTCTCCATGCCAAACCACAGATTGATGAATCTAATCCTTTCATAGAAATTGTTCATTGTTCATTGTTCAGGGTTGCAACATCACTGCACTCCAGGCAACCCCATAGGTGCTCCGTTCCCCAATCCAGGATCCAGTGAAGAGTCCATCTACTGATAGTTCCCACCGTTATTTGATTGCGGGCCTTTCGCTCCCTTCCAGACGGTTTGCATTGTATGCCTTCCCCTTTCTTTATTCCCATCGCCATCATCCGTTGCAGGTGGTGGTAATCTTCCCATTCCCTCTCATCATCCTCCGTCAACTTCCTCATCAGATCTTTCAAAATGTCCTCTTTGTCGTGTTTGATCTGGCCAGAGATCCTGGCATTCCCAGCCAGTCTGTCTGCTAGTTCGTTCCCTCTGACCCCTGAGTGTCCAGGTGAATAAATCCAGGTCACCGATCTGACCTCTGTTGCTTTCAGGCTCTGAACCCATTCATTTCTTAGGCGGCGAGTTTCTACTCTGCGCAGAATGCTCTGAGAGTCAGTCACAACCACGACATGTGTGCTTTGTGCTTTATTCCTCTCCAACCATTTCATTGCCGCTGTAATAGCCTCTACCTTCATTCTCATACTGGAAGTAGTGATACTGTATGCTCCAGCTTCTGTGTGTGTGACTCTGTTTCTAACACACATCAGGAATCCCCAACCACTCTTCTTGTTTCTTTGAACGGACCCATCAGTATAGATGACAGACCCTGGCTTGGAATTCGCCTCAGTGAGCTCCTGGACGCAAGTTTCTGCCGTGCCTGCCGGAGCCTTTCCGTACTCTCTGCCCATTGTGATCAAAACCTTGGTGAGGTCCCTGCTGGCGACATCCAGTTCAACCCATTCTTTTCCCTGTGCAATGTCTTCAATATCATATATCAGTTTCAATGAATCTTAGGCTTCAGCCATCCATGATCGGCCTCGTTTGATACGTGCTCCCCTGTCATCATTCAATGCCTGAAGCAGAGGATGATCTTCCTTTTCCAAGACTCCCAGATACGTTTTTGCCTGAGCCACCTTGTGTCTTACTTTTATACTGGGCAGACCTAACAGATATCTCATGCATATAGTAGGGGTATCTCGTGTGCGTCCCAACACCACTCTCATTGCCTCATTCTGGACATGCTTCAACTTTTCAATCTGTGCCTTGGCCAGAGTTAGACACCCCAGGCCATAGTCAATCCTGGACAGGACGACAAGCTGCATTAGTAGAAAGAGGACACGCTGTTGCATGAACGCATTCGCCATTGCCTTTACAGCATTCAAGCCTTTCTTGGATTTACTGACAATGCTGTCCACATGCCTGCCATAGGACAGTGATCTATCAAGAGTCACTCCAAGATATTTGAGTTCTGACCCTCTGTCAATGATCTCATAGTCCATTGGGATCGGAGGAACCACATCATTGACAATCCTGTTGTTCAGTGAACACCACAAGACCTGGGCCTTTGATGGATTGGTAACTGCCTTGTTTTCCTGGCACCACTTGGCAATGTCATCCAGCCTGGTTTGTTGTCCTTGTGCCATCATGTTCCTGTCCTTGCCACGTACATACGCAGTAACGTCATCTGCAAAGGTTAGCGTTCTCTCAGGACCATTAGTACCCGCTGCAGCCACCTTTGCAGTGTAAATATTGAACAGAACTGGTGATAATGGAGACCCTTGAGGCAGATCTGGTGCTGTGACCTGGGGATCTGACACCCATGTTCCCAGCTTCAGTGCCACTTTTCGGGCCAGCAATGCTTCTGCAATCCATCTCACTAACCAGACGTCTACGTCAAACTCCTTTAGGTGGTAGATTAACTGGTCAAAGTCAACTCTGTTGTAGGCATCCTCCAGATCGACAGCGGCTATAACTGTCTCTTCTTTTATAGAAATAAATGGGCTTAGTCTAATTTTGCCTGAATCATTGACTATGCTACTATGGCAAATTTTGTGCAAGTTGTATGCTAGTTCTGCAGTGTTGCTCAAACCCTCTTTTGAAAGTTGTTGCATGTTAATTCTTAATAAACATTTCACAATATTAGGTCACAGAGGTCAGTAAAGAGAACTGTTAAGATGACTGATCTACCTAGAGAACTACTGGTCAACATATGGCAGCACAGTGTGGAGGATGGTCTGATGTGGTGTATTCACTGTCACATCTCCATGTTCTTCAGACTGAGTATTAAGCTCATCTGCTCAGTTTGCAAAGGGACAGTACTCAAGCATCAGTGTCAGAGTCGAGGATGTGGAAGCTCCTCACCCCCAACACTTTCAGCACAAGCAGTGTAAGTTAAGTTGTTTGCCATGATTTGACAACACAAGATCATATATGAGAATGGAGGCTAGGGTTACTTCTCATGACTTGTTTAACATGAATTTGTGGTTTTATTTTAGTCAGTTTGCCTTAGTTATGTTTGCTGCTTAGAGTTTAGGTGCATGGTTCTGTCACTTTTAACTGAACAGACTATTTGCTGTTTCGGTTTATGATGAAGATGGCAACATTATGTTATTGCACAGAGTATATAGATTCTCTAGTTATTGATGAAACTTGGTGTAATCATTTGAAGAGAAAAAAATTGAAGTATTCTGCATGAGATAAAGTACAGTGGAGCATGGATAATGTGTACATCTGTGGACTGACCAAAAATATATTTGTTAACAGAAATACATATTAACCATACACTATACTTAAGAAGATATATAGTGGAAATGACTACAGATTGAACGTATGAATCAATTGAAAACTGAACCACCTACTGCAAAAAGTGGAACAACAGTATGATGATGATGAGAAGGTAAAAGTTTGTGACCTTAAATCTGGTTACTTTTGAAATCAAATGTAGCAGCCTTTCCTTTCCCTCCTCACCTTTTCTGTCCACTAACAAAATAACTTGTGATGTCAGATGTGTTTTTTTTGCGTGTCTTATTCTGTTTGACTCTTTTTACCTTATTACTCTGCCTGCAGGCTCTCTCCCCATTATCCTTTTCCTTTTCCCTCTTCTCTTTCTTTCGTTCTGTCCCCTGAAATAGTTTGCTCCTGAGGGGGAGCTTCCCCCATTACTGCTACTTACAAAGACAACAAGAAGGAGACAGTATAAAAAACAGTAAATTTCTTGACATGATCTTTGCATGTTGGGCCTACTCATGAAGACCAACCAGGGGCGTTAATTTTACAGTTTCACACATTTGTGTTCACATCATGTAGAGATAGTAATGCATCACTACTGGAGGGCTAAGTCCACAAGAGAGGTGCTGCTGTGTCTTAAAGGTGAAGGCAAGAGAGAAAGAACAAAGGATTCTGATACGCAAAAATGGGTCATGGTAGCAAACGGGATTGGGAAGGACCCACTTGGTTAGGTCAGTAAAACTAATACCCCTTCTAAAAAGCTCATTGAGCATTGCGAAACAGCATTACTGTACTGTTTATTCAGATCACAGTGTTCTTGGATGGTTGTGCATGCTACTGTACTTGGACACTATAGACCTATTGGTCAGCCTAATGAAATGTCCATACATACTAACCATGTGTAAATTAGCTCTCAGAGAGATTAATAGGATGAAACCCATACTTATTAAGCATTTGTTTGTATAGGCGTGTAGGTATTAGCCAGAAATAATTACAAAAAACAAGAAGAGTCGGGACCAAAAATCCTGTACTCCGTATTTGTTTATATACAGAGCGTGAAGGCATTAAATGTGCTCCACTGTATGTTATTTATTCTTAGACTGCAGGTTGAGGATGGCACTTCTCAAGCCAGTGTGAAGGTGTGGGATTCGGATCTGGTTCGCCATCTGTTGACTTTGACAGAAGAACAGTGGGAAGATGTGATCTCAGCAGTGTCCGGAGATGGAGAGGTTCTGATTTCAAAAGTGAGTGATACATACCTGGAGTCAGACCGTCATGTAGTTTTCAGGAAATTTCCTACAATCTATGGCAGGTGTCAAGCACCAGTTACATTTCTGTAGTTAGGAGAAGTATTTTTGGAATGCTACCACTAGAGGTGTAATCTACGTTTCCTTTGACTTTTGGAATACTAGTTGTGACCCTTTTTGCGGTTTTGATGTTATGATTAAAAATTCTGAATGTTTTTGAAAATTTAGATTTTGCTGGAACTATCCTTCAGTTATGTTAACTTCTCGTGAAATTAAAGGGTCCTCTGAAATCGTGGAAATCTTATTTCTGTGAAAACCTATCTTTGTAACTTCAGTTCCTTTCTTCTTCCACTGCTATCATTGGTAAATCTACATTAAGGCCACTAACTATGCCTTGATTAGCCCTTCTCTTGTTCCTTGGAGTCAGCCTTGCGTTGTTTGGGTCAATCCCTGATATTCATGTTAGCATACTTGATTATGTAAGAGCAGAAATGTCTGTGAAGGTTCTTGGCACCTATTAGAAAGGCAGATCATTCATTTTGTACAACCCAATTAATCTGCAAATATATACAATCTCCCTTTTGGGAAGGGGGGGGGGGCCTCTGCCAGCCTGTGTCAGGGTGTAGAAATATTTAAAATGACCTGTGATCTAAAAAAAGCATCCAATTTTAAAGTTTCAAAATTCATTTCAGGTACAATTTGAGCCTTCTAGATAAGAAAATAAAGTTTTTAGGCCTATGTATTAGCATGCAGTCAAAACCAGCCTAATGAAAAATTGGGGACCAAATCAGAATTCCAGGTGACCTTTTTTGAAAGAGATTTGTGAAAAATTGTGGGCATTGACCTCCCTTCAACTTCCATGGGAGAAATTTCCTGAAATCACAGTGGTATTTGTAAAATAACACAAAATGTTAGTAGGGCCAAAGAAGAAAAAACATTGGGTTTCAAGAACCTGAAATGTACAAATGCATAATCTGGCTTTGAAGTTCAGGACCTTTGGTTTTGCATGACTATGATAGGCAAATTTGATTGTATAATTTAGTTACAGTAATAGATTACCAGTGGCGTCCACATACCAGTTGTTACCAAGGATGTTTCTTGTGCATATCTCTGCTTGCAGTTTAATCAGTCATCTTCATGGTCCTCGCCAATAGCTGGGTTCCTGGATGCTCTGGCAGGGTCTTCCATGATTTTAAGGCCATGTGAAATGGCTGTCAGGATGTCAAGGAATTCTCCATCCTTTCAAAGTGTGGACATGATGCATATCAAGGGTGAGTGAAGGGGAAGATTAATTTGTCCATATTTTAGCATCCCTCATCAAGAATATTTGCTGATCATGAATATGATGGTTTATAATTTTATTTAAAATGTTATAAATAGATTTGTGCAGTAAACAACTGTATGAAAGTTGTACAGTAGGACCTGATGATCTTAAACCTCATTTGTGATGTACTTTGAAAACCCTTGTTCACAATCATTTGTTCAAGTGGTCTAGTCTTCTCCCATACTTTCAGTACCAAACTGATTAATTTTCACTATTGCATCATAATACATACATGATATTGTGCCATTCTTAATCTCTGTGTACAGATTTTGAAGAAAAGGAAATAAAAATAGGCAAGGCTAAGCTGAAAACTCTGTCCCTCCCATTGATGCAGCTGGATTGCTTGGCTTTTGCTGAAAGGGATTGATCTCTTTGCCAATTTATCATCAAGGATAGACAACTTCTTACCCTTAGACAGGCAGAGCAGAGGCAATCTGGAAAAGTCAGGATGAATGTCGCTGGGCTTGGCATGATATCCCAAGGGAGTGTCATCCACATGCACTGTTTAAAAACATGCCCTTGCTGTTTTTCAGTATGTTTCGTGTTGTTGTTTTGTTCTTATTTTTAGCCATTTATGCTAGCTGAATGTGCATGCATTGAGAGACTGTTGGTTAAAAAAAAAAAAAAGGCTGTGATGATGTTTATAATGGAGGCTCATTTCAAAGACCTTCCTCTATCTAGTGTTTATACTGAAAATGAATTGTAGACACACTTTGCTAAGATGTGCATCTGTGTTAAATAAGAAAAAAATTTCTGTATTAAATAAGATAAAAATTTCACACTGATTTGTGCAGAGCCATGTGAGTTTGTTTCTTGATTAATTTTGCCCAAATCTGCATATGAGCCATAAATTTGTTGTAGATAAACTTTTCATTTTCTCTTTGGTTAGCAGTGATCTGTCTCCTGCCTCGAAATTTATAGCAAATGGATTTTCCCAGATCCAAATGATCTGTTTCATTTTTGTGGGTTTTGAGGTGTGCCAGCACCTACTGACCATGGGTTTGTAATCTGCAGGGTTGCGAAGTTGACCATATGGGGTCAGATTCCACATGTTTTGCTGTTTTGAAAATGTGTCTTATGTCAAGAAAATTCATGTGCAATTTGTCTTTCTTGATTGTAAGTGTTATGTTTATCCATAATTTTATTGAGTGATCTGACTGCAATAATTAGTATAAGAAGGTCACTGAATGCCTGTATATATGGTTCAGAGGTGTGTGCCTCCCAAATATGTGAGATCTTCTACTAACACTATCATAGACAAAATCGAGCAGTGCATGCTGTGATATATGCAGGTAAAAGTTTTCTAATTATGAGCCAGTGTAGAGATGCTGAATATTAGGATAACTGGCTGACTGTTGGCATGTTAGCTGAATCTCTCTGGGGTCTCCACCATTTTTTCCTGATCTGCTATGGTAAATCAACCCCTGAAAAACCAGATCACTTTGTCCTACCCTCCAATATTGTAAACCGTTGCATGTATTGATGTTATGAATACTTGTTCATCAGTGAGCTATTAGTTCTGCCTGTCAAGACATTGATAGCTGAGTTGATTATTCCAACCATAAATTTGGATCATGGAGTTCCTGCCCTTCCTGCATGAATGCTGATATTAAGATGTGCATTTCCTGTTACTCTCATATTTCAGTTGAATGTCAGTGACAAAAAGCAATTTCCTTTTGCTTTGCCTGTTCTGTTTGGAATTGTAGAGGACATCTGTGTTCACTGATCCCACATGAACCAGAGGAGAGATGATTTTCATTTTTCCCATTATTATGTATGATGTTTGTTGGATTCTGTATCTGACTGAAAGACATTGAGATGTAACCTGTGACAAAGGATTCATTGTGTGCTCAAATAAGTTTTTTATGAAAGACAAAAGGGGCTCTACAGTCGAGTCCATGTATGTCGAAATCGGATTCCTCCAATTACTTATAAGTCGAAAGAAAAAGAAATAATAGTTTTTTTTTCCTTCTTTGGGTCTATTAATTATCCTTGCATAAGACAAAGTAATTAATGCCATTTCTGATTAGTCCAACTGCCAAGCGCTGCCACAGAGGCAAAATCACGTCCTGGCATCCTCCCCGCGTGGTACCAAACAACGCCGACNAGTTTTAAGGCGGTGGGGGTGGAGAAAGGGGAGAAGTTTTGCCTACGGCTTGAACTGTCACTTGTCAGCCAGGCATAGATCCAGATCTCTTTATCTTATAGGATAAAATGTATAATATGGTAACTTCACTTCGTCAGTGTGATGATACAGATTTCAGAATATAAATTGGAGGCATAGTAAAGCCTTTGATAGTAAGACAGCTTATACGGAAAACATTGTAATAATTGCATAATTTTGTCTGCTGCTGTATAGAGAACGTTTGGATTCGACTCATTCGAGTTTGCCAAATGTTGAAAGAAAATCCAGGTCTGAAAATTTTGTTTGGAAAGGGGAGGGCGTGGGGACTGTGATTTCAACTTACTCGTAATCGACGACTTCGTGTTTGACTGTGTTATCCACTTCATAGATTTAAGGTTTTGGAAGCTTAATCTACCCCCTCCTCCCTCATAAATGATTTCAAATTCATCTTGAGATCTAGGCACTTCTAGCATTCGGAGAGTCCTGGAATGCAAAATTATTCCCTGTTTCCCATCCATACACGTAATGACTGAAAGTATTTTCTATAAATCACAGCTCATTAATGTGTGAAGTTTTAGAATTAAGGTAAAATATTGCTGCAGTAAAGCACTCCTATGGACGCATGCTTTCTTTCACTCGATTCCCATCCATCTCTTTCTATCTGAGTTTCTCTCTCTCTCTCTCTCTCTCTTTCTCTCTCTATAACAAGAAATCAAAGAAGGGGAATTGCTAGGCTGGCCCATCTTCCCCCACTCCCCCCCCGAGCCACCGGCGGGATCCATCACTGTTTGTAGCAGCTGACTGAAATTGCACGTTGGTGTTGACATGGTATGTGAAAATAGCGCCATTCATTTTCATGCTTGAAACAGAAAATTGGGATCATGAGGGGAAAAAGAGGGGTGGGTGGGAGGAGAGGGGCATGGATTCCACAAAGTAATCATGTAATCACATAAGTCTATAAATAACGGAGTAGACTAGACTTATCTCAAGAAAATATACAGATCAAAACAACACACACACAACGAATGATACACAAATCCCAGTGTCTTCCACACAGAACCAAAGGTAAATAAAGCAAGCCAGGCGTAGCTGTGGACTTATGACGTCACCGAGAGAGAGCGAGCAAGGAAAACAGGGGGGATGCAGTCACAGCCGGTCAAGGAATGGGCACAAGATTTGACTCGCGTAAAAGCGATTAGCACGCGTGTAGTCTTATTAGGGTGGCCTGTTGGGATTGCAATAAGTATTTGAATAGGTATAGAAGAGACCTGGTTGCACAGATATTATAGTTTGTCTTATCATCAGAGAAACAACGGACAGCTTTAACATGCTCCAGGAAATCGACAGAGGTGCGATGTTGAAGAATGTCATAGCTGAGAAGTATGGCGTTCCCGCTAGCAAGCTTTCTACGATCTTGAAAAACCGGGAACAAGTGGAAAAAGCGGCGACCTCTTCATCTATTAAGCTACTACTCAGAGCGATTTCTTATAAAAAGACATAATCCCATTTAAAATACTTCCCCAATATGCCATCTTTAGTTACATCCCCTGTTGAATTGCCCTAGTGACCTCCCCAGGGTGCTGGCTCACTCGCATACGGTTGACTCGTCTTGGAAATCGTTAGTCGAATTCTGATTTCTCCAACTCATTGAGGTGGTCCCAGCGAATTGGAGTTAAGCAGACTCGACTTGTACATTGTTTTTGTATTCAGAATATTTTGTTATATCCTTAAGACTATTGTAACTTCAGCAATCACTTTGGGATTTGTGAAAGGTTTTGGAATAGAGTTGTAGTAAGCATATTTGAGTGTCTTTAATCATAATAGACATGTGGTTAATAAGGACTTATATGATAATTTACTGTTGAAATGTCTTTGTGTTGTTTTTTTCTCTTGATCTGTGAGGACCTAATGTTCATGAGTTCAGCTGAAAATTACTCTCCATGAGAAAAGTCCTGAAACACATGAGGTTATTTTTAGTCCTTACCTTTCATTATGTGACATTATTGATTATAACATGCTTTTCTGTCAGTGTGAAGCAATGTTGCCAGTTTGGCAATCTTATTCTAAAAAATCTGGCAATCCTGCAATGAAGCACTCAAGCTGATGCATATTGGTCACTGTTGTGGTCATATGGTTCATGGTTACTCTAGTATAGCCTATTGATGCAGATACCAGTCAAGATTTTTAGTATGCAAAGCTTTCTTAAGAAAACCATCATATGGGACTTGTGATAATTAGATCCTTGTGAAGAGCCATTTCTAAGTTTTCACAAAAATTTGATCCTCATGCCAAAAAAACCCAACACTTCTACAGTAGTCACTGTGCGACTTATTTATGAAGAAAACAAAGCTCTGTGTGAATCATTGGATGGGATTCCTTAACAATGCTTTTGCCATTAACGTTGGTCCTTTACTATACAGCTTGTGTTAAGAAATGAAGCTCAGGCTAATTTGGTCGAACACCACACTGAAAATTTTGCCTTTGTTTAGAACAAAGTGGTATATGTTTTAATATTTCCTTGCTATGTTATGGAAAGGGCTGAAGTCTTTATTTTGGCACTTTGACATTATTAACACCATTTTGTTTGTTCACAATTATGTAAGCTGAAGTGCTTGAATGTGCGCATATTGCTTCCACCGACATCTTGAATGGCTGTGTCTCACATATAACAGATTGTGAGGGGTTTGGCTGTGTTTAAGTTTGATACAAGAGTATATTAATTTACAGTGTACAGTGTTCTGTTTTTGGTGTTATCAGCGTAGTATAGTCATGGAATGCAAGTGTGAGTTTGCAGTGTGCAGTGTTCAAATCCTGTTGTGTGTCATAGACTTATATGAAGTGTCCCAGGCCATAATATTTCCAGATTACAATACATCACAGCACTGTTATTGGTATATTTGCAATCAGTGTCATTCTCAGACACCCATTTTCTGCACTGAGAGTACAAGCCTTGGATATTGCCTATTAATTCTTGTAGCAGGGAAAAGCTTCATATGATATAGAGCAATGATTTAAACCATACAAAAATAAATTCTATTTTGATTTGAAGACCTGATTCAGCTGGAACACCACAATACTTTTTTCTTTTTTCCATATTGACCATTTCTGTGTTATTGTTTGTGACTGTATGCTTGAATCTAATAGAAACCCAAAGGCGTAGATGTATGTAGGAAGATTATTGTCAGCAGATTTCTCCACTCCATTTGAGACAGAGGATCAATGGTCCAATGGCCTCCCACTTAAATGCAAAGCTGGGGATTAACATTTCAAACAGTCTCAAAGTATTGAACAGAGAGAGAGCTTCTCTTTCTAAACAACAGTTCTCATCTCTTCTCATCCTGTCAGAGGGTTCTTAAAGGCAAATTCAAATGAAAGGAAATGGTAAATGGATGGCTGATGATCTGAGCTGAATCCCTAAGCTGAGATAGTGATAAGTATGAGGATTTGTGTGGATGGCCTTGGTCCCCAGCAGGACAAAATGGGTCATCATGAAGAAGGCAGACCATACTTATGAAGAATCAACTGGGTTTCTGAAAAGTATAGCATGCATATGCAGGAGCTGCTTTGGGTAGTACGGGGGTGCAGGCTGTTGATATTTGAAGGATACCAAGAGTTTAACAAAAGTTAATATGTGGAGAAACCGTGAAGGCTAGGACTGTGAGATTCGAAATGGGACCTTCCAGTCCAGGAATCCTGCCTTGGAAAACTAATGTCAGGATCTAAGCCCTAAAACTTGAACAGCTGCTCTCTCATTCCACAGTGGGGATTTGATAATGGGATACCACTCTTCTGAGAATTCTCTGAAATCAGAGAATGTTATGTTTTAGAGAAGGCTGTCAGGCATCAATCCGAGAAAGTGCATAAGTGGAAGATTAATAAGGTCTTATTTGTCACTTTCTGATTTGTCAGAAGTGTTTGCTTCGGACATTTTCTTTTTAGATATACAATTTTATAGCAACGCGCTTGTGAGTAGGAACGTTTCAAGTGGATCTAAATGAAATATAGTGATCGATGGATGGATACCGCAGAAAGTTCAGAGAATTTCGTGGGAGTGAGTGACATCCCTGGTGATCTACTGGACTGGTACTGTCAAGGAATGTATTTAAACTTACATCATGAACAGTGCATGTAGGAATTTCTAGCGCTGTGTAGATCTCGGTTTCGATTACTGAGACTGAGAGATTATTTAAATCAAAGCAGGTTGATACAGATGATTTGCAAACGAAAGAAATCTGAATATGGATGAATCGATGCATTCTCAGAGAACTGTGATCCGAATTCGCAAAAGGCAACCTTGCCAGATTCGTTACAGCCCTGCTGAACAGCCTCGACCCATCTTCTCGTTCTCTCCATAATTAAAATGGAGAAAGCAAGCTGTTAAAAAAATGGATCTCGCTTTGAGCTTCAGGGTAGTGACTAGCGATTCATTCCCCCCCTTCCTCCCATAGCCCCACCGTTCTGAGGATGGCACTTGTGTGCCAAAATGCCTGAGAGCAAGCCATTAATAGACCTACTTATGATGGCTGTAAACGCCATCAAGGAAAACGATCCCCCTAATTTTTTTTTTTAATAAAAGGCCTTTCACTGGAAAATACATGTTCATATTCCCAAACTCGATTGGTTTTCATCTGCCCGGTGGATTTCATAGATCTTCTATGATTGCTATTGCAATATCCTGTGGAGAGCCCTGTTCAAGCAAGGATATGCGGCCTCAGGCAATCTGTGAGAATATGTCATTAAATGCGAGATGGTCCGAAATACATGCACCTGACAGTAGAAAAGAAGAGAATGGGCACTCCTTTACTCCGTTGTAGAATAGTGTTTAATGGATGTAACAGCTTCTCATCATGTTTTCAGTATTGGATAACAGGCACTCTTAAAAGTCCTATCGTTGGATGCAGCAGTATCATATTCATGCAGTCTATAATGCACTGTGGCAATGGCAGTACAGTCTGCTATATGTACCAACTGTAATTTACATTAACATTATTTATGCTGTTGGGGTGAAAAGTCTTCTGCGAAGATCCCCAAAACTGCGTCACGTATCCTGCCAAAATTTTGCACAGTATGTAGGCCTTAATATACTGTCTTTCGTTAGATTTATTGTACGTTCTGGCAAATTTAGAAATCGTTCTCCAGTAGCATGATCTTCTTTTGCCATCTGCATTTCATTTGGCAAATTTGCTCGCCAGTTTTTTACTCTTGAAAACCATAAAGCGTACATTCCCCTGATAATGTACAGCCGGTACTTTTTGGGATATCATAAACAAGAAAAATCATTTTTGTCAGTCTGTTTCAACAATTAAATGAACAACAGGCAAACAGATGTGAATTTATTTTACATGAGTTTACATGTAGTAAAGTCTACATGTCCATTCCTATAATACATTGCTTTGATTAGAAATAAACAAACTTTTAGGCCAACCGCATAGACCGTCTCATCTCAGAATCTCAGCTCATTTTTTTGACTTGCGACCAACTTGATATCATTGCTGAGACAGGTGATATCATTGCTGAAACAGGTCCTGTAGCAAGTATTAATTAGTAGCTAGAGAAGAATTTCACCCCAAAGATTTGGCACTGGTGCCATTATTATAAACAAATCTCTGGCATGAATAACCTTCATTAGTCAGTTTACACCGAGCCCTCATCATATACACGAGTTCAAAAGTTCAACGTGATGCGTGTTTTATAGATAGTCTATACCAAGTCTATAACCTTCAAGAAATCCTTTAGCAAGTGATACACATCTACGTGTCAGTCTTGGTCAGGGCCGTTACCAGTAATCTCCCCCCTTCC
>JAWQUT010000138.1:43259-58249 GCA_033807755.1 Ellobium chinense
CCTCCCCGCCGCAACTCACTCTCCCCGGCCAATGAGACATCCACCCACTCTTTTTCAGGTACAGCGACGCCCGTTTTTTGTTTTTTTCAGGCACTCCTGGGTGGTTTTTAGCATGTAAAGCTTTGACCTCAAAATATCTCTAAAATTGAAAAGGCATGAATATTGACACCCCGTTAACTTTCTAAATATCTATCGGGCTGGCATCACTGATGCTTTTGTTACCTACGAGCAAACGCTGAAACCACATGTTATCCTCTATATTGTGAAAAAGTAAGAGTAAGTCGCAAGACAAAATCCCTAACACATTTGAAAGCTTGCGCATTAACGATGGGATCTCTTACCATCGTGAGAATTATATTAGCGCATCGGCGCTGAATATGCCCATGGTGAAGTTCAGCATGTAGACTTAATCTAATTCTTACAAAGGTAAGAGATCCATCGTTAATGTGCAAATTCTTAATTTATCAGGAACAACATAAGTTTACTCATCAAATTACGAACTGATAAAATAACTTCGATAACTTCCATTCCTCAGTGTGACACTGTGGCTGTCAAAGAGGACACAGATTTACTTGTTCAGATTTTCTAGCCTTCGTTGTGTACTGTAGTTGTATGACAGTACACTTTGGCAGAAGACATAATATTTTAAACAAATTGCTGGCTACAAAGTGTGCCTTATTGTTTTATTTAAAAGGCTACACCAGTTTCATCTTCCTCTCCCCTGTTCCCTCTCTCAACCCGTATAACCGATCCGCTGTGAAACATTCATCTGTTGGATGACCCCTGGCTCTCCTCTTGATCTATTCACCATCTTTGCTCTAAGGTATTTACTCGTACTCATTAGCAATGCATCATTAACCAAGCGCGTCTTTACAGTCTCACGTTCGTTAGACATTTGTAACAACACGATCTATTTATCTCAGCTTTTCGATATGCCACATTCTCACCTGCTCTCTCAACACTAGTTATGCCAGATTTCGTCGTAACTTCGTAACCTTGCCCAGTATCTTGACATGTATGAAACCGGCTGATGAGATCATAGACACCAAACTAATCTGATAGTGTGATCGACAACACAGTGTAGGAGCACATAACACTTAAAACTTACCGCAATATCCTCATCCCCCTTCCTGAGATGGTTGGCGATGAAGGTGACGCCCTTGATGGCCTCCATCACCTCAGGAGGATAGTAAGGTGTGCACTCACTCTCAGCAGACTCATTCCGCGCGTGCACGTTCTCATAGGTATGTAAGGGCTCATGGCCTGGGGACGGTGGCTCCCGAAGTTCTATTCCGTTCACAGTTCGTACCTTGGGCTTTCTCTGGAGTTCGGGCCTCTTCATGAATAACACCCGCGGCAAAATCTCTGTGAAAATCCTCCGCACCCAAGGAGACATTTTGTGCGTTGTGGGTGACTTGAAATTGATATGCAGCGTGTAAACCGTCAATGTAATGGACATCGTCACCACAATCATAATGAAAAGTAAATACTTCCCAATAAGAGGAATCACCAGTGACGTTGGAGGGTTCATATCGGACAGCAGCAAGAAAAACACGGTGAGAGCGAGGAGGATAGAAATGGAGAGCGTAATTTTCTCTCCCGAGTCGGAGGGCAGGTAGAAGACGAGCACGGTGAGGCAAGAGATGGACACACAGGGCATGATGAGATTGAGCGTATAGAAGAGCGTCCGGCGCCGTAGGGTGATGTTGAAGGTAATGTCCGGGTAGGGTTCCGGACAGCAGGGATAATATTTGACTCGCTTCATGGCAGTGACGTTGAGAACATCCCACTCCACGTTGTGGTAGTAGTCCGTCAAGTCAATGCCTCGGGGAATGACGATCTCATGCTGCTCCGGCTCGGCCTCGCTGTTGATGATAGTGCCGTTACACAGATGCTGCAGATCCAGCTCGAGCCCGTGGTAGGTCCAGGAACTGATCTTCAGGAAGCATTCCTGGATGTCGAAGGGAAAATACTCCACGTCGATGGGGCAATAACTCTTGTAGATAGCAGGTGGTTCCCAGACTATTTTGCCCGTGGAATACACTATTGCTTTTGTCTTCAACGTGATTTGAAAGTCACCATCAGCGCTGAAACATAAAACAAATCTTTAATCAGAGATGGCAAGTTCGACTTGATTGTGAAGACGAACTAAACTATATTTAGATTAACTGTTCTTTCTTCTTCGTTCTCCCCACTTTTTTTTTTTCAAATTCTGGCCACAGCTAATTCAAAGAGGCCTAGTTCAACAGCAGGCATGGGCTGCGACCCTACCTATCATATAATGTAAGCTAGTGATGTTGAAATCTTAATTCAAAATTTCAAAACTTACATCTGTACATCAGTGGGGTCCTTGCTGTTCAAAAGAGGACATCCTATACCCTCTTAGATATCCTTGTCCATTAAGATTTTGCCGCTAATGAAATTATCCTATTATATACGGTGTGTTTTTGATTTGGTTTCATTCCCTGTCTTCCATATTTAATGTGTAAGTAAAAGGAGGGGGAAAGGAAAAAGGAGGAGAGTAAGACAAAGAAAGAGAAGGTGAAGAAGAAGGAGAAGAAGAAGGAGAAGAAGGAGATGATGATCATAAAGACGAAGAACACGAAGAAGAAGAAGAAGAAGAAGAAGAAGAAGAAGAAGAAGAAGAAGAAGAAGGAAATGGGAAGACATCAAAAATACTGCCATACTTGTTGTACAAGACCAGATCTGGTTTCCATAGATCCTCTGACGGGATATTCAGCACCTTTACACCCCCATATTCGGACGGCTCCCATTTCAGACGCTGGTCAAACCATTCCTGTGGACAATTCACAATCATTTTTTTTAAAACCATGTGAAAAAAAAAGAGTTAGACAACCGATTACCTTATACAAAACACACATTTATTCATATAATCAGGGACAGAGAGGCTACTTTAATTCCAACCTAACTTATATAAAAAGGTCTTCAAACATGTTGTTAGCTTGCAGTATTACATAATGATATTATTAACCATGGAGAAAGGATAGGTCAGAGTGGCCGTGGAAGATTTTTAGGGGGAAAGGGAAGTGGGGGTGGGGAACAAAGCGAAGAATGAAAATCATGTTTCTCTTTCAACCATCCATGGTGGACCTCTTCCCTGTCCCCAGCTTTGTCCAAGAGGAAGGACTTTGGGTAACAAACATAGACTAGAGCTTAAAATAAGAGTGCAAGCAGACAACAAAAGGACACTTTAGGAATGTGCTTGGCATTGTCCACACTGAGACCATAACTTCTAGCAGTAGATGCTAACGTAGCTTAAGTAGGGCCATGGGACACCACATAAAGCGACTATGCTATTGAAAAATATTCCATCATGGAGTCAAGAAATGTGGCGTCAGCAATAGACTCCTAGTTGGTCCCACTCCTATCGCACTTTTGATCTTCTTTTTTTTCATCTTTATCCTACATCTTCGGAAAAACTCATCGTGGGGTTAAAATCAACACAGACACCATCAACGACGGAGAGAGGGAATCTGACATCACTGAGTAAAATATCAATATCTTCAACGTCTCATCTTTATTTGACCCTAAATGAGAGACGCCCACCCCCCTAACCCTCTTGTGACGTAGTGCCAATGCCAATAACACTTCCTCCACTCTCACGACATGCACAGAAGCGAAGGCAACAACTTTGCTACTGAATATTATATTAATGTCTCGTCAAGGGAAGTATAGGGAGGAAAGTGGTTTAAAAAAGAAGAAACTGCTTGATTGACCAGATTTCATTCATGTATCTATTGATGGAGAAAAGTAAATATTATGTGCGGGCCGAGCCTTCGTGGGGGTCTGGTGAAACTTCCGTGTTTGATCAGAATCGGCTGGCTTGTCTCAACAGATGAAATTATACCGGGGAAGATCAATGGGAGAAAACCTCTTCTATTCACCTTTCCACCTTCGCGGAGGCTACAAACAACCGTTGCCCATTTTCGTAAGGGACTTCCTTTGCAGAAAGAGCCGAAGCAAATGTCAAATGGAAAAAGGACCCTTTCAGAGAACCCACACACAAACATACACTCTCACTCATGTCTGCCTCACTTTCTCCCTTGCTCCCCCACCCCTCACGTTTGCCGATATGTTGGCATGACTGTGTACTCATCCGTCTGCCCTCGCGGAACTAAATAAAGGTAAAGGTCACCGTGGCGAGTTCGAAGTTTGCCAAGCCTGGGCCACCAGATCTTTACTCTCTGTACAGAGGAAGTCATGCACATGCTGGTGAGTAAAATATACACATACCAAAAAAAAAAAAACGCGAAGGAAAGATAGGTTGTATTTGAAAACTTTACTTCAGAATCCCGAGAATACACTCTTAATAGTTAACACACTTAGTGTCCTTCTGCCCCTCCACAACAGCATCCCTGTCTATTATGTTGATAAAAGACTCTCGGCTGTCTGAAGGACTGTCAATGCATTTTTGCAATCAGAATGCCTGATCAAGGTTATAGATCAGTCCCAAGTCATGATGGAATTTTGGGTCAAGGTCAGAAGTCACATGAAGTTACCATCTCAAGTCTATTCTATCACCAAAAAGATAAAAATCGCTGCTCCACCGTTTTCTTTTTCTTTTCATTATCTTTCTTATCGTATTTCTTTCTTTCGTGCTGCAGCCCTGTTCCTGACCCACCTTACCTCTGGACGCCAGTCAGAAATCAGTGCCCAATCAAGAGATAATTAGCAATCAGACAGGAGAATCCTCACTGCGACTCGCCTGTTCGTTTTGCACTTTACCGCCGGCACATCTTCGTATCTCACATATACCCGTTAATACGGGTGGCATTTTCGGGTTATCAGGGTTATAGCCACTCATTTCTAGCTCGATGAAAGGACAGCCGGAAAGTCCTCAAGAAACTATGAATACTAATCAGCGGGGCTAGGGGTCTGCTCGCCCCCTATCAAGAATCGATACTTCTCGATCGAGGTAGTCGTTCAGGGATTACATGAGTTACCCTTCTCACCCTTACTTCTCTTTTCGTCTCTCTGTAACCCTTAACATATGGTGTAGAGAGAGAGAGAGAGAGAGAGAGAGAGAGAGAGAGAGAGAGAGAGAGAGATGAATGTAATTATGTAGCCTACCATATGTCATCAAAAGAAAGGAGAATATGTGGAAAGTAGACCACACAAATCTACTCCTCATAAGATACATTTCCATAGTGAGTAGAGCACCCTGGAGTGAGTCTGATTGAATGAAATGAAAGGGAAAGTCGTCCCAACCTCACATCGAATCCATACTGTATTTCTTCTCAGCGTCTGTCTACTACCGTTACTGGTAAGTTCCCCAGGGTGTTGAATGCCATTAAGCTAAGCTTTCCTTTGGACAAAAAAAAAGTTAGAAAGGAGACAAAGATCTTTGACCTCACCCTTCAATTCTCATTCCCGTCTTAAAAAAGTCGAGATTCCGATAATCCGTTGCTCTCCACTGACCAATTAAGACTAGCGAGAGGGAACTTGGCACCAGGGACCAGCCAATAAACACACACGACATGGCGACTCTGACTGCCTGCTCTGAAGTCGGGCAAACGTGATTATTCTATCTGTGCCAAGTTCCCCCCTTATTTATTTCGTCTTTCACTACTTTCTCCCAAGTGACACTTCCTGTGCCCAACCTCCAACACAAAAGATGGACACAAGGTCTCAGCCAATTAAGTGCTTCTTCCAGGGTCACGTCGCCATGTTTCTCCTTTTAAAACCAAGACCAAGACGACAGAGAAGGAAACTTAAGCCAATTTTTTGAAAGTCAATTAGAAAGTTCCAAAGACTGCGAGTAAGTTTTTCTTAAAAAAAAATAATCTTCATTTGTTCTTAGGGTTTTCCCCCAGTGGGAATGAAAAAAAAACAACTGCCTTTATTCTAACCCTAAAATCTAAAAAAGTGAGTTCCCCTTGAAAATGATATATATGTACATCTTTAACTCAAACCACCATACACTAGCCATCAATAACAAGCTTAAGATAAGACAGGATTCTAACAGTTCATATAAATACATATTTTACTTTTTTTTTTCTTTCAGCATGCATTGCATTCTAAGATCTGAAGAAACGGGGTGAGTGTGAGGAGAGGTATCTTTAACTCAAGCCACCACACACTAATTATTAATAAGTCTTAGATAAGACGGGATCTAACACTTCATATACATATTTTACTTTTTTTTTTCTTCTCAGCATGCACTGCATTCTAAAATGTGGAGAAAAAAAAGGGGTGGAGAGCGGCTCACAAACATTTATTTTATTTTCAACATGCACTGCATTCTAGTATGTGGAGATATGAAAGTGGGGAGGGAGAACGCGTTCAGACTCATGCTTTTGTTACGCCTAGGTTATTTCGCACATAATAAATAATATTGTTATTAGTGAAAACTTTGATATATTCTTAACTGCTACGTCTTTATTTCTGATACACTGCAAGGCAATAATTTAGTGAAGCATGAATGCTGAAAGCCAGTGTTGATGAAAATGGGAAAGCAACACAACTGGGCAGTGGAAAATCTTGGTTGTCGACGGTGACATGGATACCAGTCATGTTGGGTTAATGTTCTTGTTGCTTTGAACTGTCAAGGATTCTGCTCTTTAAAGCATGTGACTTTGTGGGAATTCTTAGGTGTTTCACATTTTTTTTTTGCTATGTTTGGTCTGTTGAGCTACATTTGGTCTATAAAGCTACAATTGGTCCATAAGTTACATTTGGTCCCTAAGCCCATTTAGATGACTGAATCAAACCAAAGCATTGATCTAGGACAAAATATTAAGTACCATATTATTAGCACAAAAGCACAAAATCGACACTGAACTAAATTTGAACATATTTTTGGGAAATCTTCCCTTAAACGGAAACTTTCTAAACCGCCTATCTGTGTTCATCTCTAATATGGCTGTCTTTAAACGGACAAAGAAGACAAAACACGGCAAAATGGATAAGGTTATCATCAGAGACTAGTATTACCGAATTCAGTGAAGGGAAGAAACGGGTGAAACCTATGGTGACAAGTAGAGAAGATTGAAGCGCTATATCTTTATAAAATTAATTATCTTACCTGCCGTAACCAGACGCTGAGTGTCAAGATTTGATTTCTCTCGTCCTGAAATATAAAGAAATGGAAACAAATCATTGTAAGAAAGCTTGTTACCCGCCCTAACGATGACATATCGAAAGGTTAGATTAAATTTATGAAGATTCTAGCACAAATGTATCTTTCAAGCCGAATGACTCCCATGAACTCACTAAACAAAGCTGTTATGGCCTACATAAAAAGATCACGGCCCTGCTGTACCCAGCCCAGTATCATCTGCACAACTTTCTTCCAATTTCCATTCTGAAAAATTAATGAAGCTTTGCTGTTGGAGAAGAGGCGGCAAGAAGGTAGGAGAAGACCAGTTAGGGTTGTGGAGAATTGTGGATGACATACAGGGAAACCCCATGATACTGGGACCATAGATCCTTGAGAACCGGATACCACAGACCCTTTATTCTATGCAGGGAACCCTAGGGTTCTTGAGAGGCGAGGGGTTCCTGGATAAGCTGTGAGGAAAAAGCGATATACAGGGGCGAATTAACATAACGCTGCGGCCTTGGGTAGCCATATACCCTGGAGTCCCTCAGTAATGAGGACAAAACATGGGTTTATAGGTCCTAGAGAGGTAGGGGATCACATTTTTACTTTGCCCTATGGTCCTTGAGAGGCACAGGATCCTGGGATAATTGCCCAAGGGCAGCCCCATAGTTACCTGCCTCTGGTGGTGAACGCAGGCATGGAGCTCTCAAGTAAAGTTGCCACGGATGGCAAGCGCTACAGTTAGGCCATAGGCAATTGGTAACCTTTGGATGAGAGGCAGGGGTAGTCTAGTTAAAGCGAATAATTTTATAACACGCTATCACTTATAAAAGGATCATTCCATGGAACTTGTCCAGTCAGTTACCATTAAGGCGAATGTACATTTCCAACATGTTACAGTATATAGTCCGTTTTGACATAAAAGGTCGTGTTCCGCATGAACGGAGTTTCGGGAATAAAAACAGAAGAGATCGTGTATGACGTTCTTATTGGTACGAAGAGACCTAATCCCTCATAAAATTATGTGCATTTTGTATAGCTAGAGCCAAAGTTAGTCGAACCAGCCACTTCATGTATTTACAGATGATGCAGAGGATGGTGTCAGTCGTCACTTCCTGTCCAACCGAGAGAAACTCAGGCTGGTCGAACTCGACGTATCCAAGTGGCAGCACCAGGCCTAGCGAGGCAATAACGTGGCGTAATCAGCTGACGCAGTCGGGCGTTCTTTCTGTGCTGTAGGCGTAGGCTTTCGCGAGTTAATTATTTTGAACTCGTGGATTCGGATTCTGTCATCAGAAGCTGCCTAACATTCTGAAGAAAATTATACTAAAATTAATGGGTATTCGACCTTAGTAGGATATGACTTCATATATCAACGGTCGACATAAAATGGCAAGTCAGCAGTGATAACTTTCACGTTACAGTCTACCGAAGATATAATTTACGTGCGGTTACGTGAAGCAGTGTGACCAAATGGTTATGACGTTGCGTTAAAGTGCGACTAAAGTACTTTTATGGTGTAGTGCACGGAATCCTGTGAAATTACTATTTTAATATGCATCAGTGATTCAAACTTCCTACTGACCATCTCAAACCCATCAAATCTAACGCGTTTCGAAGAAATCACAAAGAATAACACATGCCCATGCCCTCCTGTGTTAGCGTCACCGCTGCTCGCCTCGCCAGAAATACGTGACGTCACCAACACGCCTCAAGGCTATTACGCGTCGGGCTCAAGGCTATTACGCGTAGCGCTGCACTCAGTAGGGCTCGCTCCCACGTGGAAACAATGGGTTATTGTTGTGCGGTAAACTGTAAATCTAGAGATGGATCCACAGAAGACACCGTACAGCACGTGGAGGCATCTGTTTAAGTAAACACTGATGTGGACATGCATGCTAGCAAAGTTAGATCTAGATCGAGACTAGTCTACTAAGTTGAGAGTAGTCTAGACTAGCACTTGGTCAACAATACAGAGAGCTAAACTGTGACAGAATGCTTGCTTACCATTCCTGAAATGGTGGTCCAATAGTCTTCTCCTCAATTATATCCTCGTCATCTGTTTTTCGGCGCAGGGGCTCGAACTGATACGGCTCGACCGGTGCTGTCATTGTTCTCGATCGAAAACACCGCGACTTCCGCGCTGACGTGACGTTTCCGGTACGGTTTTTTTCTTACAATTTCAGAATAGGTTAAAAGTTGTAAAATTAATTTCGAAATATTATTTTTTAGCAAAAATGATGACTTTTGATCTAAAACTTGATATTGAAAATATAAAAACTGTCGGAAATCACATTTTTTCTAGCACTTTAGTCGCACTTTAAGAGTCAAAAATCGTGGATTCGGCTCTCGTTCGTAAATGCCTAGGGAAACATTTCATTCCTATTTTCCGCTGTCCACCTCTTTGTATAAATGGGACTTGGCTATAGAGAATGAAAAATATTGTCAGAACGAAGCTAATCAGCGCTTGTATGTTCCCTGCCACTTGAGAAAATTATTCAGTGATCTGGCCCTCCGAGATGATAAAAATGAGAAATCGCGTAAGCAGGTGTCTATGAACCTTATTACAATTAAAATAAATTTGACATAACTTTCGAGTAGCTGGTTGCTCGCACACCAGTCTTTCCACACACAAACTAGATATCATACGCTACATCTCTTGCTCAGTCCAAACACAAAGTCCATCACTTCAAGACCTTGACCCTGGTACCCTCCCAGGACCAGCTGAAGCAGCTCCCCTGTCCAAATCACAGCCGTGCTGTGCTTTCCTCCCTCGTCCATTTTCACCAATCAGGCTTTGACAGCAGGACGGGAACAAACTGGAAAATTATGCTGCTCTTTATTGGCGCATGTATACCGTGTGGCGGAGGGGAAAGGAAAGGGACCCCGAGAGAAAAATGGGACCGCCGTAAATTGAAGAGCAGCAGTCGAGGCAGTGAGGAAGCGGACCAGAGAGGACCACAATGTTAAACCAATTGCTCTTTTTCTCTGCCCGGTCGTGTTGGTGCACAGAGAAATGTCGTTACTTTTCATTAGCAGCCCCGGAGCGGCCACTCAGGAGAGTTTGGTGAAAGGGATAGCGACGGTGAGACGCAGACAGCGAATAAAAGGGCCGTTGAGACAGCGAAGCAAGCCTGGATTTGCGCCAGAAGTGGAAATGTCCACACAATTATTTAGGGATTCGTTCTATTTTACTTTCTATTTCAAACAACAACAACAAAAAACCCCCCAGAAAACCAAAATTACAGTAGTTTCGATTGAAGTTCTGCAAAATTTTGTTAAAGGGGCCCCAGATCAAATTAGTCTAGACTTTCCGATGTTGCAGTATGTGAATAAGAAACGTCTGGCCAGATTCACTGTAACGAGACGGTACAGTGTGGAATATCCGTTTTGGAGGCATTCAGATATGCAATTAGAATGTCTGATGCCAGAGGGCCCATCCCAAATTAACAACAATGAAGTATTGTGGAGAAATGTTCTCCAAGCCGTCTTCAAATTTCACATGAATAAATGTATTCTGTTTGGCTGGAAGAAAACCAGGACACACATAAGAATTTGTTCTTTCTTTCTTTCTTTCTTTCTTTCTTTCTTTCTTTCTTTCTTTCTTTCTTTCTTTCTTTCTTTCTTTCTTTCTTTCTTTCTTTCTTTCTTTCTTTCTTTCTTTCCAGCTAACCCTTTCTTCCCGTTTTTTGGTTCCATTTCCAAAATTAAAACTGACGGACCAATCCTTTATTTGAAACAGTTGGACGAATTTCATGGCACAAAAGCTATCTAGCTTAATTATTAATAAGTGCGGTGGTTCCATGACGCATCAATGCTCACCTCTTATGCCATACAACCGGCTAGGGCTCCCCTTTCGTGGGGCAATGGGGACTTTGGAGTTACAACTAACATGGACTGAATGTTCATTTTACTGTTCAGTTGGAACAGGAGCATAACACCGCTACTCAGCTGTGGAAAGCGGGGCGGGGCAATTGAAAACAAACAAACAAAAAAAAAATCAGGAGACTAACTTAAAACCATTGTGTATATCACATCATGAATGATAACAAAATTCCAGCAGTGATGGCGAAGACAGGTCATAAATTCTCTTCCTGTTTACACGATGCTTCCTGACTTCAAACATTCTACCTCCGACCCACTCACTGACATGAATTTCAGCAAAGGTTAATTTGATTTTGGATGTCTGATTGCATCGCCAAGATGTCTAGACAAATATTCAGAAACACCTTGGAAGTGAGTTTTGGAGCCTTTGCACAAGGTGCGCATGGTCGCGTCAATCAGGACAAGCCCTTGTGACTTTTGTGAACAAGCTCTTTTAGGAATTGTTTTGGGAAGTAGGCGGCGGGACAAAAAGTGCAAACTGTGCCATAGAGTGGCGTCTAATACAGACGCAAAAACTAGAGTTGTGATCTGTATACATTCTGCAACTAGACTTCCAGCCACACAGATTGATCACTGAATAGTTCTTCCAGCAATCCTTTATCCTTTCACTTCAGTGCTCGTAACGGCTGTGGAAACTGGGGCTGAGATAGGGGGAAAGGACGGTTACTTTCTTTCAATTTACAAATGCATCTTACACATTACCCACGACATCAAGAATCGAACACGCCCATGCAGCGTCACAAATCAGGACAGAGAAGCTCATGACTAAACTCATGAAAAAGCCAGCCCTAAATGAATTGATTTTTGCTCGCCGGATAACGGATAAGATGGAACTCGTACGGCCCTGCTGTTTTCGTTGTAGTCGACCCCTCCGACCTCAGACTGCTCAATTCCATATTGAAGACATGGCTTGATGGATGACCCCGCCGCTATCGGCCGTTACATTGTCAGCGGGCAGGCTACCAACTAGAGGTGCTGCAGCAGCCTGCCCTGTTGTCTCTGAAAACATCGTTCAATCAGAAAATGGAGTGAGCGATGGAGTCGGTAATTGAGAGGAAAACACCATCGGCGAGAAAGTATGATTCCTCGGGTAATCTTGAGTACAGAATGCTCGACAACTGTAGCGACTGACCGGTAGCAACCCAAGAGTAAGGAGGAAGAAAGGGAAACGAAAATAGACACTGCATGGAAAAAGAAACACTACCAAAGGCAAAGTCCTCAATCGCTTCGCTGTGCATAGCGTATGTGAACGTCCATGCAATGCCCCAGAACTCTCTCACTCAGAGCTTGATTTAGATTCTGTGGTTTAGGGAAGCACTAGGTGGGAGAGTTCGGAATATTGCCGTCTGTGCTTAAAAAACATGACATAGGAAAGCGGTTAAAATATGTGAAAAGCTCATGTGTACGAGACCATAACGAATAGAGGACTGTGGGCTAAAAATATTCTCAAGCTCCTAAAATACCATGACCAGACAGATTCATTTCAGGAGGCGCGTAGAACTCTAGGCCCAGCTCTCTCTGCACTGAACAGCGGTTTGTCGAAGCCTGTCGCATGCTGATGAGTTGTGGGAGTGGGCATGGAGCTGTAAATCGACTCTATAGTGGTTGGAGTTTTTAATCTGCACGTTAGAGACAGGATGTTGACAGTGTGTCAGCGGCCATCATGGCGGGCGCGGGATCGACCTTGTGAGTGGAGGCAGGGTGGGAGGGAGGGAGGAAGTGGGAAGGGGGTCGATGGATTGGAGTGGTTGGCCAAGGACTTGGATTCTTTGATATCTTACCTATTTTGAGTTCGATACCGAAATGTGCAAAATTATTGTGGGTTTACAACAAAGCAGCTTTCATTATTTATTGCTGCGCAAACTCAGAAAGCTCTTTCGACTTGTAAATAGACCCAAGATCTCCAGTAGCACGTCGACGAGAGACTGAAAGTTCTGTCCCCAAGAGCAAAACAACAGTGGGTTTTCAGAGCAAGATACCTCCGTCAAGAAAATGTTTATCCCTACACATGGCCCTCTGAGACGTCGTATTATACTTAAAACTGGACCACACTTGCTAGCATGACGTTGTATTATCTTCATATTTTTTTTGCTCGTTCGTTTCCAGAAAGAACCTCGCGCATTCGCAACTATCCTCCTTGTATAACATGGCTTTGATAAACATCTTGTTCTGTGATGGTGAATGTTGCAGCTTGATCTATTTCAATCCACTGTCCTACATTGCTTATTCTACCTCGTTCACACCCCACTGAATATAAGCTCCTGCAATAGCTCCCGCCAGATTCTATAAGCGGGAAGAGGTGGAGGGGGAGGGAGGTGATCGTTTTTGCCTGTTTACAGTTTGAGTATGTCCTGTGAAGAAACATCCACTACCCCTCTGGTTCTACATGTCTCTGGCTGTCATTCTCGGCAACGGGTATCATAACTCTCCTGTCACAACCCCAGGGCAAGATTGTTGTAATATGGGATTTCACATGCAGGCTCAAACGACACGGCCAATTCAGGCAATGGTATACGTCTCGTGGCTTGTGAGCTAAGCATGTTGAGTTATGTTTTCAAGTCGTATTTTTCACACAAAAAAACCATTGAAGACTACCCAGATCAAAGCGAATTTGAATGGGGATTAAATTCAGCAACTGTGATTTCACAAACCAGAAATGAAATCACGCACTTTTCGCCATAAGCCAACGATAAACAGATAACTCTAGTGAAGAGCCGTCGTCACATTTCAACAATTATGTTAAAGAACTTGTACGTCAACAGAAAAAAACGAGCTTTAAAGAATACCGAGGTTAACGTAGAGTACTGCAAAAACAGCAAGTGATGCTGTATTTTACCAAAATCAAAAGAGGAACAATTATTTCACCGGTTTTAAAAACATTGAAACAACGACGACGACAATGACGACAACGACACAACGACGACGACAAAAACCACCACCACCATCACCACCACCGCTACCACCACCACCACCACCACCATCAACAACAACAACAACAACAACAACAACAACAATATTGCTGCAGTCAAAAATGTTATGAACAGTATAACAAGAACAAGAATAACAACAACAACAACAACAACAACAACAACAACAACAACAAGAACAACAACAACAACAACAACTACGACAACAACAACAACAACATTAAGAGATGGATTGCAAAATTCCAAAAGTATCAAGGAGTGAACTGCCACTAAAAACAGAGTACTAAAGTGTGATCAAGAGAATTTTATAGGCTAGCGCTGAACATTTTTGATCAAGATAAAATCAAGTCTCAATAGTATTAAAAAACTCTCTGAAACCAAATATTTAAGTGGCCCATCCTTTCAATAGTCCGCTTCTTCCATATAGACAGACGTTTTATGTGGCCACATCGGCTTAACCAGGGGACATTATTCATGTCAAAATGTCGATAGGCTAAAGGAAATCTAATTCATTTATTACGCAACGTTACCTTAGAAACTATTTTCATAGCATTTTTTGCGCTGTCTTTTTTTCCCTCTCATCCCTTAGTTCCCATACCACTATGTACCCCTTTCTTTGCCGTTCTTCTCTGTATTCATAATGTCTTCTCCTCCGCCGGCATTTTCTCTCTTTATTTACAACTCCAGACTAAGGGCGCGGAGTAAGTTTCGGGGTAAAATGGATGGGCAGCCAGTCTGGCGATGAAGTCTGTGGACATTTATATCAATAGCAGCCCGTCTCCATGGACATTCATTACTTTTTTATCCATCACTTTATAGCCAGCTTGTATAGATGAACGGACGTCAATATCTCCTGACAGTACATATAGCCTGTCTCCCTCCTTCCATCGCCACCAATATATCTCAGAACAGACTAGCTTCCCCCCGCCACCCCCTCCCATAATTTTATAACGTCATGACATAATAAGCCATGGCCTTATTATTCGGTGTAACATATTCGGTGCTTATCCTCAACAAACATTAGAACTGGCGAAAAACTAGGCCGGCCACACCTAGAAAATTGTGAAATTTCGTTACATACTAAGTTTCAGGCCCTTCATTTTTCTGTACAGATT
>JAWQUT010000138.1:58266-93499 GCA_033807755.1 Ellobium chinense
CCCCAACAAAAAAATTAGTTAAAAAAAAACCACCAATATCTTCAACACTTCAAATTCAATGCATCTGTAATTGGATACACATTAGCAGATGTATATTAGCTGTTAATGTTGCAAATATCAAACATCTAGATCTAGGTGCTGTTGTTATGTCACGGCTAAACATTCAAAAGGCATGTTTAACAACAGCATGCCCAGTCAGCGTCTGACATAATGGCTCAGCATGTCACTTTTTAAAACTTTTCTTCTCTGATAAAGGAAAGCACCTGGATCAATGAAAGTTCCAAAAAATTTTCGTCCCCTAAACAAGAATGATTTTAACAAAAAATACAACAAAACTTATGAAACCGGTAATCTGATTTTCGACTAAGATGGGCTGATGTCATGAACATTTTCCACAAGAAGCCTTTGCTTCGGTACACACAGTAAGTTTTATTATATCTAAAATACTGCTTTCACTAAGGCTTCACGGTGACAGAAAGGATATGAAACTAAGTAACTAGAGGTTGCGGGTTCAAATCCCTCACGAGGCGGAAAAAAAAATCAACAGAAGGACACCTGGAAGTCATAATCCAAGTGTGGCCCAGCCTCTTTGGAGTCTCAAAACTCTAGATCTGAAGTTTTATTTATACGAGTGTGAAGGTGTGTGTGTGTGTGTGTGTGTGTGTGTGTGTGTGTGAGAGAGAGAGAGAGAGAGAGAGAGAGAGAGAGAGAGAGAGTATGAACTGATTGTTAAGAACATTGTTATTATTTGCTCATTTACGATAAGTTGTCTGAGCTGAATAAACATACTGTTATATTTTTATTTATTGTTATTGTTATTGCTGTCAAAAAGTCGAAACACTTGTTAGACAAAAGTATCTTCCTCTGAAGATCTTCTGTTGCCTCGCTCTGCGGGTAAAAAAGTTTCTTAACCTTTGAACCATTTTGCTCATGTTATTGATTAATCCTTGCCGTTGGTACACAGTCAGCATCATCTTTGAGTTCGGTAGTTTTACATTACTTTTTAATGATTGTTTTCATTTTCTGTCTTGGTATATTATTATCTAGTCTATTGTAGAATAAGCTTTTGTTTGTTTGTTGTTTTTTTTTTCATTCATCTCTGTTCATTGGGCAGGCATGGGGCAGAGGCCCATCCCATATCTGTCCTTAAAATAACAATAGAAAAACTCACGTCTTAATATGAACATATTATGTACATGAGATTTCACCACCCTTACAGTAATGATTTTCAGAAATAATCTGTCTTACTTGTAGAATAGTCTAAATGTCAAAGCACTGCATTTACCAGACTGAAAATTTTTGTATGCATTGTCCTGCCATCTGATGGTTTGTATTATTATATGCATTAATATATGCATAAACATATGTCGCCATGGACAGGTTGGTTAATGCACCTCCCTCGCTCTGAATTTTTTGACATATGAAGGCTATCATCTGCGCATCATTGCTTTATACAGTGGCGGAAATAGTCTATGGATGAAGAAGGTATCAGGAGGTCTCGCATTCAATACCATTTGAATTTAGGGTGAGTGACATTCATTACATCATGATGATGGTATCTCAACATTTACGTGTTATTTACATCTTCACAGCCATTGCCTTCCGTTTTTTTTAGGACGAACTCGGTTTCGCCGTAAGTGAATGAGTGTCAGTGTTTTAGCAAAGAAAAAGTGGTAGGGAAAAGGTTAAGTTAAGGCGAAATCGAGGACTGGTTTTTATATAATAAATTATATCGCCTCTCCACATCTTGACAGACTCTAGATGACCTATAGATATACTATGTAGGTCTAAGTTTAAAAATAATTATTGCATAACAAGAGCACCGGGATTGGCATAATGAAGCCGTCATCTTACTGGTGTGCCGATAAACTTAAAAGTTCTGACAAAAAAAAAACAAAGGAAGAGAAAGAAAGAAAGAAAGAAAGAAAGAAAGAAAGAAAGAAAGAAAGAAAGAAAGAGACCAACCAATCAACTAACCAACCGATCAATCAGCCGACCGACCGACCGACCGACCGACCGACCGACCGACGGAACGACCAAACAACCAACCAACCATTCAGCCAACCAACCAACAATGAAAAAAAACAAATAAACCAGCCTCTTGTTCCATTTTTGTTTCTGAATAACCTCTCAAACTTAGCAAATAAGAGTTCAAATATATCATCGATGTCTACGTATGAAGTCGTATTCCACATGACTTAAGGAGAAATATACGAGTGTCTACACGTCAACACGAATAAAGTGTGTCTTCCACCATTTATAAACCGTTCAAAACCGATTAGTTTATCGCAAACAATTCCATGTTACCACGTTCAACAGGCCAAGGTGGAGCTAGTTAGAAATGATGATACAGTAAAAGTCAATTAAATTTTGTCTATGAGTAGTAACTTGCGGCATGACAAAGATGTTAGATTTTCAAGTTACTACTAGTTCCAAGCTTATTTCATGGAGTGGAGGAGGGGACAGGGGAAGGGCAGATTTCTAATGACTTTGGTTTCGTGATCAACAACAACAACAACAACAACAACAACAACAACAACAACAAGACCAACACCAACACCACCAGTACCAGCACCACCACCACTAGCACTACGAGCACCAGCACCACCAACAACAACATCCAGAATTAAATTCATTAGTTTAGATCTTTAGAGAACGTTTGAAATACATACACAGCAAAGGCTGGGTTACATTAGACAGGGAGGACACTATAGGGGTGTGTGTGTGAGTGTGTGTGTGTGTGTGTGTGTGTGTGTGTGTGTGTGTGTGTTTGTGTGTCTGTGTGTGTCTGTGTGTGTCTGTGTGTCTGTGTGTGTCTGTGTGTATGTTTGGTGTCTGTGAGAGAGATGAGAGAGAGAGAGAGAGAGAGAGAGGGGGGGAGGGACAGAGAGGGAGAGGGAGAGAGATAGTGAGACAGAACAGTGTGCCAATGCCATAATGAAGACGGGATGATTAATTATTGTCATTTGTATATAGACCATCTATTTTTNTGTGTGTCTGTGGGTATGTTTGGTGTCTGTGAGAGAGATGAGAGAGAGAGACAGAGACAGAAAGAGTGAGAGAGAGAGAGAGAGAGAGAGAGAGAGAGAAAGAGACAGACTCAAAGGGAAAGAAAAAGAAAGAAAACCAGAGCAAAAAGAAAGAAAAATAACAGCCGCGACGATCACTATGTGTCTTAGATGTCACTTTATCAATCTACTGAGCCATGGAAGAGAAAGCCGCGCAAACGAAAATAAAAAGAGTAGTTCCACAATGAAAGATATATAGAAAAACAAGATCAAGATGCCCGGAAACCTCCCGTATCACAAGATCCTGGCATTTCCTTGCGTATAGAGAAAGAAAAAAAACCCCAGAAAACAACATTAATATCTCACATCACATAATGTAGGCAATCAGTTGGACCGTGTGTGCGTCAGCCGTGTATTGTTGGGAATTCCCTTTTGGCGCATAAGTGCATGGTACGGGCAATAAAAATGATCTAGTTAGCCTCACTGTATTGAAACCCTGAGTCGCGAGGAAATTATTCTTTTATTGAAACACGGCGCCTGCTGTTGACAACAAACAAAATCATATCAATAAAAATAACCAATTTACGCCGCGGGAACGCTCAGGGTTTCCTTCGGATTTTTTTTCTCTTATCTTTATGAAGCGTCAAGCGTTCCTTAGCCTCACGAGTCGGCCGCCTGATACAGCTACAATTTGGACTCATTCATCAAAGCTTTCACAGTCGTGCATTTGGGCATGTGCTTGATTGCCATGGGAGCAGTCAGCCAGCCGACGTATTAGAGGGATTGCACATGCATCTGATGCGGCAATAACATCCAGTATGGCGGCGTGTCCAAGGCGGGATCAGAGGTCAGCATGTGGAGGGGAGGTGGAAATTTGAGAAGGGGGGGGGGGGATGGGTGGGAGACAAGAGGTGATCATTGAGGAAGGTAGAAAATAAAAAAAAAACTGAGCGGAAATGAAGAAGGGAACATTGTTCTGTGTGCGAGTGTGTAAGAATGGAGTGATTCGAGAACATGTGAAGACAAGAAATGGAAGACGAGAAGAACTCAGGAAGAACGAGTGGAAGGAAGGAAGATATGGTGATAAAAGGCAAACGGATAAAGAATTAGGCGAAACAGCTCCTTCGCCGGTTTGGTAAGAAGTGTGGGCGGGTAAAAAGAACGAACAAGGGTAGAGACAGGAGACGGGAAATGGCGTGAAGAACTACTTTAATGAACGGCATAAATTCAACCACGGATTCCTGTACTACAAAATAAAATGTTAGGGTAATCGCGGACAAAAGCGTGAGCGGAGAGAGAGAGAGAGAGAGAGAGAGAGAGAGAGAGGACGGAAGGCAGATCATGTTGGGTGAAGTAAGAAAAAGATGCGAACATCAGGTGAAAAAAGTAAGGTCTGAACAAATATTATTCCACGCCTTACTGGCAATGCTTGTCGAACAACCCCATTCCCCCNCCTCCCCCCTCCCTCAGCTAGGTTCTGGCCACGAATGCAGTGCGTAGCAAGGTATGGATGTTATAGGTGAATAGTAGTGACAGAAGATTTCTCTCGGTGGCTGGAAGGCAGCAGAGTGCGCAAAGAATCTGGAATATGCATTGAAATTTAGTGGATGTTTGAAAAAAGTGAGGCTTTTCCGAAGAATCCGAGTGAAGCTCCTCTTTGAAACTCCAATAAATCGGTGAATGACTGAGCTGTGAATGCTATCAACTCACAGTGCTAGACACACACGAAGTTGAGTTCACCTTTCTTTGGAGCATTTATATCTTCTTTCATTTCTTTGGTCTCTGTTCTCTTTGCATCTCTTTTTCCCATCTTACTCTTTTTTTGACAATCTCTTTCTAAGCAGACCGTCCCTTGCCATGACCCTTTTCCCAGCAGAAAGTGAGAGAAGTATCTTTCTTTCTTCTGTCATGCCCTTGCCTGCCATTTTTGCCCTCTCATCTTCTGTTGGAGTTCTGATCTGTGATCTGTCTACCCATTCCTCACCCCTGGCGGAAACTCTCATTTCCTAAACAAATTCATGGAAAAAGATCCGCCTTTCTCCCTTCTTTCTTTCCCTCCTCCCTCTCTTTCTTCGATATAAAGTCAATTAAAATAATCTTTGAAAGAACACTAAAAAGATTTGAACTCTTGCTGTTGCATTATTGTATTGAATTCCATTTTGCTTTGCCTGTTCACACAGACATTGTTATCTGGGCTTTGCCCACGTTGCCCAAAGAGTAGAGCCGCCACTGTGTTTCTTTCTCTTGTAATATTCTCTTTCATTTCTCCATCATCTGAGAAGGGATTGCCCAAAGAGTAGAGCCGCCACTGCGTTTCTTTCTCTTGTAATATTCTTTTTCATTTCTTCACCATCTGAGATCGAGAAGGGATTGCCCAAAGAGTAGAGCGGCCACTGCGTTTCTTTCTCTTGTAATATTCTTTTTCATTTCTTCACCATCTGAGAAGGGATTGCCCAAAGAGTAGAGCCGCCACTGTGTTTCTTTCTCTTTTAACATTCTCTTTCATTTCTTCCTTCTTCTCAGTTCACTCAGCGAAACCACTCAAGTCGATTTCCAAAGTTCAGGTGAGAGAATTCTCTTACACCGCAAGGTGAGAAGAAAACGAAAGGTGCTCTTTTGTCAAGCACTCGCTTGTATTCTTCCTCCGTCTTCTATTCCCATTTTCTTTCTCTTCCTCTGCCTTGGCTCTGAATATCTGTTACCTAGACTAGATGTTGTCTTCCTTTTTAAAAAAAATGTAGTCGTTTCTATGGTTACCAAGAAAAAAATAAAAGCAAAAATACTACGCACTAAGTATTCCGAATTCCTGGAGTTTCACGAGGAAGCTATGATTTGTCAGCTGCTGTGGGGAAGCAAAATTTTTCTTTTCGGTTCGCTTCCTTGCCCTGAAGGTACAGACTACAGCACACCGTTACAGCGCGACTAGGAGAAACAGAGAACATCAAATAATGCTCCTTGCTCTACTTTGACATGTTTACGTGGGAGTGTTGGGAAAGAAACGGTGTCACCTGTTGATTTCCATTTGGCTGAACTTCTGTAATAAATTATTCTTATGACCTAAATGGTGTGTGCTCGTATTCGCCATAAGTTCATCCTTTCCCTACTTCCTCTTCTTTGCTAAAACACTCACTTACGCTCCACGATTTACAGTGCGTCCGACCTGAACTTATATGATGAGGGATAGAGAACAAACAAACAAACAAACAAATAAATATTAACATCATATCTTCTGAATCTGAACTACTGTGACGCAAGCGACGTCTTCTCAGCTTTGCGCTGAGAAAAGCTAAAATACAAACTTACCACTTTCAGGAGTAAAAAAACTGATCACATTTGTTTTTCATTACTGTTTTTAAATTCGTGGAAGATATATATTACATCAACAACAACCCCACATTATTTGTTTATATGCTCAAAATGAGATCACGAGAAGCTTGAGGGGCAGAAAAAAAACAAACCCTCAAAATGAACCTTTTCAATGATCAGTTATAATGCGACGAAAAGAAGAATAATCCACGTAATTCTTCCACAGTAAATTACCAAAATACCAGGGATAATAGCCAGAGAAAGGGGCTTGGTTTCAATGAAATGTTTTAGTTAATTAAACTAAGAAACCCTACAATTATACATGTCTGGAAACATGTTTGGGTGGACTAAAAGAAAAAACATTTTTCTTTAAATTTCAATATTTTACTATGACCATGTGACCAAAACACCAACAACAACAACAACAACAACAACAACAACAACAACAACAACAACAACTGCTAATACTACTACTACTATAGAAAAAAAAGTAATGACTTTATTGTTCACTAAGAAGAGGAAGAAGGACAAGAGAAACTGATAGGAGAAAGTAGAAACAGAGGAAAAGAATTGGAAGATATGATGGCGCTCAGAAATGATGGAGAGCAGAGAAAAAAAAAACAAACTGATAGCAAGGGAGCAACAACGATAAAAGCAAAAACAACAACAACAACAACAACAAACACAACAAACGTGAAAAGCAGATAATGTATCTAAATATTTGGGAACGCTAGCTCTTGACATGTACAGGCGTTGTCATTCCTTGCCCTGTAAATATTGTATATTTAATTTAAAAACAGACAAGATATTCGTTCTGCAAAACACATGACATCAACTTCATTTTTCATCCTGGGAGAAAAGACAACATTTTCTTATGCGAGTGACCCCCTTCTTGAGTTTAAAGATAGTGTAAACCTGATCCCCACAAGTTTCCGATTTAAAAAAAATATTTCGAAGATCCTTAACACAACGTTAGAAAGACATCATTTATTTCTTCTCCTCTTCTCATCTTCTCAAATTCTGGCCCGAATGCCTTTCTCTCCATCACTCTTCCGGTTTTTTTCAAAGATGGCTGACCACTATCAGCACCAACATATTTTTAAGCAAGATCGAACACTTTTGTTTTCTTCCTTCTCCCACGTGGTTTCTCTACTTCCCATACTCCGCACTCTTCTAAACTGTCCTTAGTGGTTTTCTTGTATCGTCTGTCCCTTTGCTGAAGAAATTTTCAAATTAATTTTCAAGCCCCTTGGCAGCGATCAATATGGACAGTCAAGTGCGATATTAGCTCAAGACTGTTCCTCTTTCTGTCTCCTTTCCCTGTATAAGAAATGCATTCATTTTTATACAGCATCCGCACCTCCACAACTCAAAAAGGAAAACTAGTGGACATGTCCGTGATCCCTGGAACTCTGCATGGGGTGTCGATCTATTGATCTTTAATTTATCAATGCCCCCTTCAGGATCCGGTTTTCTAGCCAAGAAAGCAAACATTTTATACTGGTGCTGGACCCCAGCCCTCGGACTGTAAATTGGGTTAGCCCTTGTGCACGACTTCGGAAGGAGCTAAATGAGAACTGGCTTCGACGAACATGGAAATGGCATAGGACAGCGATTCCCAATCTCTCTTTCGTCGACTCACCCTTTGATGCCACCAGGCAATCACCTGTACCCCTTAAGATCTAGAAAAAAAATATTGGTAGTAAAGCAAGTTCAGTCAGTAGCTGGTATTATTGTTGATGTAGTAGGCTCTTCGTGGCTTCCCTCTTGGAATTTGCATGACGTGCCCCTAAGGGTACGCGCACGCCAGGAAGGGAAGCCTTGGCGTAGGGGAAAGAATTATTTCCATCCTGAGCGATATCAGCTGATGGGACAGAGGTTACCATGGTGGCCCAGTGATATCAGCTGTTTCATTTGAACAAGGTAAACAACGCAAAGAAAACAGATGACAGCGATAAAATAGTAACAAAGTGATTCTGCTGATTGTCGTATTGAGGGTATAACGCAACAGTTTAACTGGGTGCATCGGTAAGTGTGAAATAAGCAATACCCTTCTCTCCACACATATCATTCATTTTCCAAATATAAACATCGAAAACACGCAGAAAAAGCCAAGACTTGCGGTTTAAATCTTTTCATGACCAAAAATCTCACAGGCTTCTTATATTTGTCAATTTTACCTACCTTACTCTCAGACGTAACATGCTGTGAAATAATAATATAGATCTACCTACTGCTCATCCTTTATAATTTCTGGATCTAGCACATTTGACCCTCACAGCACTTCCAGGATTTCAGAATGAAATCAACACTTCATTCCTTGTAGCTTCAATTCTTTGGGCCCAACTACGAGCATTACGAATCTCAAATCAGGAAATATAAAGTGTTCCCACTGATTTCTCCCCAGAGACCTGGCAGCAAATTTAGACTAGACTAGACTAGACTAGACTAGACTAGACTAGACTAGACTAGACTAGACTAGACTAGGCCAGATAATACAGTGTTGAACCCGCACATTCTGCACTCGGACCGTCCCACCTCCTCCTTTTGCTATTTTGAGTGTGCATTCAGTCCAGCAGTCTGGAGTGACCATTGACATTTGACGTTTCTGCATTGGGCCGGCAGACCTCTTCAAAAGCAAGCCTCAAGGGTTCGGGCCATGAGTTTCTTGCTGTCCCGAAAGTGCAAACAAATTATATCACCAGAATATGGTCAAAAGTAGCGGAAGGAACAAGTAGACGGAACTACCATCATCATCATCATCATTTAAAAAAAATATAGAAATTTTCAAAACTATGGCATGAAAAATTTAATAAAAGTTCCAAATTTTCCGATGTGTGTCCTTTATCAGAGAACAGAAAAATAATGAGTATAGAGTGATCACACGAACACACACCACGGCATAACACATGGGCAGATAACATCAAATTTAAACAAACTACAAAAAATAAAAGGGCAGAAACTAGAACTGAACTCACAACATCCGGGACTGCAGGTGAAGACAATGCATCCCCGTTCCCAAACCCCCATGTGCATACACACACAACATAGTAACATATACACTCACACATGGCTTTGTGTACACACACACACACACACACACACACACACACACACACACACACACACACACACGCACACACGCCGCGCACACGCGCACATGCACACACACTCACACATACATACATATACACACATACATCATCATCATCATCATCATCATCATCATTAACAACAACAACAACAACAACAACAACAACAACAACAACAACAACAACGAGAAAAAAACACCATTCATACAGACAGAGATTGCTAAGACAGTAACACCACCGACAACACCACTGAACTGTCTCCCTCCCCTTTTGATGATTTTGTGCAAAAAAACCCAAATGTATCATATGCCGAACTCTTGATTTATTAACTTCCAGCAAGCTGGAAAAATTCTGTTTTAACAATCCTCATCATTCCATAAGCCAATGCTTGTCTTTTTTTTTTTTTTGTAAAGAAAACAGTTTACCGGCTCAGAAAACTAAATAAGATGAGAATCAGCCCAAACATAAGCTCTTCAAGAAAAATATGTAGACTGACTCAAGTAGAGCTGAAGATCTCAGTGAGAAAGTAGAGCTCCTTGACCATTCCTCTGTGCTTGGTAGACACATTTATGGATAATTTCTTAAATCTTTCTTGAAACTTTAACGTTAATTAAAACACCAAATGCATCTTTGGAAACTGGAGCATTTCATGCAAAATCATGTTGTGGGTTGAGTGTGCAATGAATTGCTTGGCCATTTCGTATAATGTTGCCTTGGTAGGGCAAGGAACCGTTTGGTTCCCAACAAGTAATTATAGATGTGCAGTCAAACTGAGGCATCCATCAATACAAGTATCTGCATCAAGCTTGTGCTAAAGAGGACTGGTCTAACAATGTTGCGTGACTACAACAACTCCTGATAGAGGCAGAATATTTACATGACAATGGTAGGATTCAAACTCCGGACAGGCCGAACCTAAATAAAACAACACATGAACAAGAAGTTTAAAGTGGGAACCTCAGACATCTCTCCTATGGATGCGCCTCTCAAAGCGCAGAACAATCTTCGTCATGTCCACAAACACACACATCAGAGCACGCATTTAGACATCCCCTACCACCCTTAAACAGACTTTGTGGGTCAGCAAGGACCTAGGCCACACTTCAACATTCATAGAGGCATGTGGCCTGCGAATCTGGCGGACATCAGCAGGAACAACGAAGAAGCAGCAGAAGAAAAATTAATAGAGGACATAATACTCCAGCTCATGCAGATACAATATGTTGTATTTACATTCAGGCTAATGAGTCGAACTTTGACCCTAGGTATCATGATGTAACTTAAATGGTCACTGAGGCCTGCAAAAAGCACTGGACATCGAGATTATACATTAGAAGCTAATGCTCAGATGGACCTATAAATTCGACAACGAATACTTTCGTGCGAGCAACGCATGAGAAAGAAGGCCTGAATGTTGAACAACTGAAAGCTAATCGAAGAGGATTTAAATCATTCCAATTCGGCGTGCATGCTTAACACCACAGGAATCCACATTCCCATTTTGAGTAATTGATTGTGGAGAGCTGGGAGAATTTTAGATTAAAGTAGTGCAATCTCACTTTAGTGCGATCTGGGTTAAGCCTGAAATCCTCGATAGAGAGCACAAATCCAGAGATGTGCATTCTCCAAACAGCGTAAGCAAGTGAGATATATTGACCTGCTCAATGGATGTCTATATGATTCTTCTTCTCTGTTATTAAAGGAAGGAAAATACATATTCTGTTATCATGGCTTATGGGATGGGATGGAGACTCGGCCTAAAACACGCAAGAAGAGAACTAAGGCTGAACACTAATGTGTGGATGCATATGTCTGGAGAGAATGAGAGAGAGAGAGAGAGAGAGAGAGAGAGAGAGAGAGAGAGAAGACAGACAGACAGACAGACAGACAGACACAGACAGACAGACAGACAGACAGACAGACAGACAGACAGGCAGGCAGCAGACAGAGTGATAGACAGACAGGCACAGAGAGAGACAGAGAGACAGACAGACAGACAGGCACAGAGAGAGATACAAACACAGAGACACAGAAAGAGAGACGGGTGGTTGCTTCATAACATGAACCGACGGCTTCACACCTGCAGGGTGACATGTGCCAATATAATATTAAAAAAGTCTGAAGCAACATTTGATAACTGGCAGCACTCTTGTGTCACAGGAGGATGATTTGGATTTCATTAAAAAAAATCTTCATAAAAAAATTTGGAACAAACGATGAAACATCACATGATTTCGATTCTCGAGTTACAGAAAACGGTTAAATGGAATATAAGGACCTAGAACAAAAGGGCCTACAGTTCACGGCCATACTCACTAGTTTAGACTGAACGACACCCAACACAGAAACAAAGACATATTTTTTAAAAATTTTAAAGCAATAAATGAACGCGCAAAAGAATAAAACAGAAAAAAAAAGCTGGTTCATACTTATTTTGTCCGTCTGTTTACAGCCAGTGCCAATAAAAGAAAACGGGGCTTTAAAACGCAATCTTTTTTAATCGTTTCATGACTGTGAGGCAGGGAGGAAAGACTGTTGTCGGCTTTGTACCATAATAATGACAATGCATATGCTAGCATCTTCAGATGACGGGCAGAATCACTTAGGGGCAATTCCAGCAATATGCCATATCAGTTACATAGATCAAGCAGTTACATAAATGAAGCAGTTACATAGATGAAGCGCAAGTAGAAAGTAGTACTTAGTACCAGAGATGGGGAGTGATCGGACACAAAGAGACGCTCATACACAGTGTGTGATCATCTGCTTGTGTGCGCTCATTGTCCACTTCACGTCAGCTACATTTATTTCTGAAAAGCTTTGACTTCACTGTAATAAGTTTTCGATGTTTTTAACGAGGGTTAACTGGTCGCTGTAGAGCAAGCGTGGACCATCCGACATTTGTTGTGTTTTGAGAAATTGAGGGATGAAGTTTATGTTGCCACTGAGTTATAAAGACTGGTAAAATAGAACAGTTGGTGTTCGAAGTTCCCCCGGGCCAAAAATAGCAAAACTGACTTTATATTTATTAATTAATAGAACCCTTTACCGCGAAAATCGCAAAACTATGGGATAGTCCACTCTTGCTACACGGCAGTCAGTTTGTTATTGATAAACCAAATCTGGTTGCTGTTTTGTCGGAACTATTCAGAAATAGCGTAACTGATTTGGCACTCTGCTGGAACTGCAGATAAGACAATGAAGATATCGCTCCTGTAAAATTAGGTTGGATTCCGAGCAAAGCCTTATATTCATTCTACTACATTCCGATCCAATTTCGAAACTTTTACAAGTACGAGGAAAAAACAAAGCTAGGCATACTAGCAAGCTAACAAAGCAGTTGGTTGCTCTTTATAGCGACGAAATGGTGGAATGGAAAGAGAACATGGCAAACAGTGGCGTTACGGATTGTCTATTTCCGTTTGAAACTTACACAATCTGATAAAATTTTTATCCTTTCATCCCAAAAGGATGAAGCCTGTCTCACTGTGTCGGAGAGGTCGCACGCAAGGCACAGCAATACATGGGGACACGTACAATACTGGTTAAGATTTGAATTAAGATAACCCCTCTTGTTTCCGGATTGGGTTTGTGTCGTTTACGTTTACTGTTACAAAACTGGCCGCCTTCGGCCATGGCGTTCCAATTAAATGGCCGCTCAGCGTACGTTTCACTTCTCTTTTTTTTTCTAAACAGATGGACCGAGATAAAGCATCTCACACTAGGCCTAAACTCAAACTCCTACAATATCTTGAGATGATGAATTTGACAGAATAAGATGGTCCGTACAACCATACAGTTTCATTCGAGGACCAATTGTTGATTTGGAATATCTGCCATGGATATTAAATTTATTCTGGCGATGATCAGTTCTGATTGAAGTATTATTGTGTAAGATCTAGCGCACAACGGGGAAAGGACAACCGGTAAACGTGGCTAAAGACATGGGTTTAAGTCTTTGTGCATGCGTGCTCGCCAAATTGTAATAATTATGTATTATCTATAACGTTTGCTCATATGTATCTGGTATACCTGTGCTGATAAAGTTTTTCTTTTTTAAAAATTTTATTCGCCGCTGTTCTATGGACAAACATGAGTCAGAGGCCCATCCCATGTCTGTCCTTACAATAACTATAGAAAATACTGACGCCTGAATATGGACATAATAATGTACATGAGGTTTGACCACGCACCCTTCCAGTCATGATACTCAGGAGTGATCAGTTATTGTTATTGTTAACTTACGCTATAAACTTGACAAGGGCAGTCACATGAGTATTACAAAGTATGCTTAAGTTTTGTTTTACAGGAACTGAGGAAATGAATCCTCTGATATAAGGCAACATTCTTTAGATAGCGGGTATCAGAATTGCAGTGTGCCGTCGAACTGCAATCTTTCACAAACTAAATTTCAAACAAGAGCCAAATTCACAACAGAGATCTTAATTTCGCTCGTAATTGCTTACATGCAGTTGACATGTATTTATGATACGGTTTGAAGGTTACAAAGAAGGTCATAAAAAGACGTGTGTTGGAGGTGGATTGATGGGGTGGGATGGGATGTGTAGGATGGATGGGGGAGGGGAAGAAATACTTAAGAGAAAACAGGAGAGATAAGATGAAACTTAGGAAGGAAAAGGCTATAATGAGATCTGAACCTCACATCTGCTGGAATCATGATTAGTGTATGCACTAATGTACCCCGCCACATCGTTGCCATTGTCTTGCAGTTTGCTAATCTTTCAGTGCCAGTTATGGTGCTTTATTAACCTACTCAAGACTTTTACTGGATCGAAACTCTGATACATACTTTGTGTATAACTGACCATGTCGATATCAGGCTTCATATACCATTTCGATGAATTCCATGTAAAATGAGTCAGAAATTATGTTAATCTTATAGTATTCTAAACTGAATGAGACAAACGGGGGTTCTGACATCCTGTCGCCAGTGTGGAGCGTATAATGACCGTTCTAAAAATATCTTGTCAACTAGGGATATTGCGAATTTCTTTTTTACATATGTTGACATTCGCAGAAACAAGCTTCTCAAAACACAAGCATAGGTAATTAAAAAAAACGAGTTACAGGAATAACGATATTCTCTGTTCTGGAATATACTTTATTATATCAAAATGTGATCAGTATAAGAATTTGCACCTTTATGTGAAGCCAGGAGAGTACAAGAAGGGCAGAGGAGGAAGCGTTGGTTTTCATGCTGCTGATAGTATGTCTAGTCTTAAATGCGGAATTTAAAGGAACATTACTGAAGGGGCGCACACGTAAGCATATAGGTATATGAGGTGCGTAACAAAAATATCGTTAAACCTGGGGGCATCAATCTCATTTTTAAGGCACTGGTATGTGAGATGCCCCAAAACATGTAACACTTCCAGGCATCAGCGTTAATGCAAAAATCACAGATTAGATTTTAAACACAGTTGAATGACTTTATATAATACGGTCGTGAGGACAGCCGTATAGAAATTCTCCGAGCCACCTATCACAATGGCGCCTGAATGACTATTATTAAGCGGATGATGGAAATCAGGCGGCGCTGACAGACCCATGTTTATGTGATGCAAGGCAGACCCCCCCGAATATAACAATTTAATCACTGCTCCCCGCTGGCCCCCAGGGAAGTTAATATCCCCTTTACCAAACCAATACAGTTTTATCCTTCTTTATGGGCGGCGGCCCCGCAGAGACGGAACACTGAAAAGGGGAACAAATCCTGCCGGATTTCCAATATCTCACTTATACGTCTCGTACTATCGATCATAAAACAAAGCAGAGGAGGTTTTCCAAAAAAGAGAGGTAGCAGATTCTGGGTGTAAACTACAAAAAGAAGGAAGGAAAATCAACCTTGCCCCCTTCGATTGGCGATATCTAATTTGGCCCAGAGGTTAGGACTACAAGCAATACCGGAGGCCGACTTTGAAACAGGAATTGGCGGTTTGTAAGAATATCTCCTAATTCAGAGCTGGCGGTATTGATCCCCGGACAAGATTTCACAGCACAGTCTCCACTCTCGCCAAAGCCTAATGAGCTCTGAGTCGCCATCTCAGCCAATAGATTATTCTCAAAGTGCCAGACAACTGATCCCTTTCATTCGGGCACGCGTCAAGCGGTCATCTCTCATTCCGGAAACTGGGCATTGTCTTCCGCTCTTTGTAGCCATGCCTGGACGCTCAAGACGCAGATTTAATTACTGTCTCGCACACAGGTCTAGCCAGGAAGGGCTGGAGGGCTGAAAACAGATCTTTGCTAATGTTGTTTCCGAGCAGGGAGTCAAATGTGACGGGCTCCTTAACCTGTCATAGAGACGTTTGATGATGGCGTTATCAGAAGGTAGCACACCGCATTGTCTCTTTCTTAAGTCATTACAGCTATGTTGAATGGCTGCATTATTTGAGAGCAGCAAGTCAAACCTTACTCTCAATGTTGCTACTGAATGCCAAGATTGTGTTCCGCAATACTGCATAATCGTACAAATCTCATGTTGGACAGGTTATTTCCAGAGCCATGAACGTTCTAGGATCTGGCAAGCAATAATTTTGTATAACTCTATTTAAGCTCGCTCGAGGTTATCGTAACATTAATATAGAATTAATACACATTTACTCATGTGATCCGAAGCCAAACACTTTGCTCTGACAAAGGTTTCTTTCATACTCCTTCCGCCCTTATCCCCAGGTGAAAATCGTTGCGACCGCTGAGGCCATTGCGTCCTTTAACCAAACAATAGTAAGCACTTTTAAAGTTATTAACTGAAGTTTTGTTTTGATTTTGCTGAGGAAGGAGGCTCATCTTTTAATTCTTGCAGGGAGACCAGAAGGAACGCTAAGTTCGGTAACTTGTTCTCTCCGCGCTTTATCCCTCTCTATAACTCTCGCTTCCTTTTCTCTTCCTCCCACTCTGCCTTTCTCCCGTTCACTCCCTCCTTGTCTCTTGGTCATCCTTCCCTCGTTCTTCTAATCTCAACCTCTCTTCCAGGCTGGCGTGCGGACGGAAACAACACGCGCATGAGCAGACCGATACTGTCCAGAACTATTTGCATGATCCTGATAAGAATAATCGATCCCAAGATTCGTAATTTATTGTTTCAACAAAGAGAACAAAAAACAGGAAAAGAGACGATACCCCATATTTATTGTCATGGACGCGAACAGGTCATGGTGGAATACACTGCTCATGTGACTCAGACAAGTTTTCAAGCCCATTCATGAAAAATTTGGCAGTCGTTTGCCTATTTTCGAACGTATCTTCTTTTGTTGTTGAGACCTTGATTCCTTTCCCTCTTTTCTACCACAAGCTGGTGAACACGTATTAGCAAAAAAATCTGCAAACCAACACGCGGACAAAATCTTAATAGCATGTCATGTACAAATGATTTTATGACACAGTAACTTAGAAGGTAAAAGTGACGACATGCGAATATCGACTTTTCTACAACAGTCAACTTTCCACGAACACCTTTGTCATGTCTGATAGTAGGTTGCCGGACAGGACTCTTAAGTTCAAGGCTCATCCACCTGTCAAATCACATGTGCACGTGAGAACAGGTCTAAAAATGTCACTCGCTTTTTTTCTTCTTGCTCTCAAAGATATTGATTAAATGACACAGCTTGGATCTTTCCTGATGTTAACAATGCACCTATCCTTTTTTTGTTTTGTTTGTAATCCCATTGTGAGGTGGAAAATATGATAGCTTCACTGAGAAATAGAGCAAGGCTATATACTGTTGTCATGGGGGAAACAGTTTGCTATTTTATTTTCTTAAGCTATCAACTCTCCTGAACAAATAGATTAGCATTTCCTCTTCCTCCTGGCTTCTTTGCCCATTTTCCCGTTCAGTATTCACATCCTGATCCCTTGAATACACAAATGATGCCAAATCATCCATATTGATCGAAACATTAAATTCACGAGGGGAAGAAATTTAGAGTTTTAAGTCAATATTACCCGCTGTGATTTGATTGGTGTAAATAAGGCATGTCTGTTGTCATCGGAACTTGAATGTCTTGGCAACACTGGGTGAACACTTGAGGCAATCTTGCTCAAACAGAGGATTACATGACATCAGTCATGGCCAAGAGGGATCGAAACGAAGTGTGTGTGTGGTTTTTTTTTGGAGAGGGGGAGGATTGGGNGGGGGGGATGTGATTGGATAGTGAGGGAACGGAGGTAGGGAGGGAAATAGAAGATATCATTATGTCAACCGTATTGATATATAGATCACTTCGGCATAATGGCTAAATGGTCACAGGATTTCTCAACTCTTGGAAAACATGGCGACACGGCTCAGAAGTGCTGTGTTAGTGCCAAGTGTAGGCCTGCATATATTATGATGCCGTCGTCAAGCAAAGCTTAGTATTACACGAACATAAGGAAGATTACCCTCGTTTCTATGAGTTTTAGCAGAAATCTTTCTTAAACAAACGTTTATGCTGCTCTTGCTTATTCAAAGACCTTTGTCATTCTTTGTGAGTCCATCTGTGTAGGGCGTGAGGACCACATGGTGAAGTCAACAATATATTTTTGTCCCACATGGATTTTAAAGAGTAGAACTATGACAGTTCCCGAAGCATGGCTGAAGTGGTCTTTAACACGACATCCACAAAATGAAGTTTGAAGAAAATTGTGATCACATACAGACAAGTGGTTTTCGGAATAATGAGACAAAATCTCTTATAAAATATTCAAGAGCTTAAGTTTTTCAGCTTTTACTTACATTTCTGTAATTCATCAGAACCAGCTTATGAACAGAAACGATAGCAATATTTGTATCAGTTGAGAGCGCGCACTTTAACGATGGGATATCTTACCATCGCAATAATTACCTTAATGCAGCAATGCTGAATGCATCTCTATTTGCTTTCAACATGCAGAGTTAATGCAATTCTTACAATGGTAAGAGATCCCATCATCAGTGCGTAAGTTCTTAAATATTACGATCTTAGGAGCGTTTTGTAGAGACACCAGGCGAATACTCTGCTATGTCGTGAAGGAGTTAACGGTATGAACAGCAATAAATAATAATAATAATAATAATAATAAAGCTCATTTCTATAGCGCTTTTTCCTGAGGCTCAAAGCGCTTAACAGTGGCAATAAAAGGCATACTCTTACAAAATCTTGATTCACCCAATCATGCTTAATACAAATACATACATAAGGGCATTCATACCGACACACCAACCCACACACACGCACCCGCACACATATGAGTATCTTATAGATGATAATAGAGTCATTAGCTGTGTGGAGTGAGTTGTCCCTCGTCTAAGTGGTGTTGACATAAGAGTACAAAATTTATAGCAAATATTTCTCAAACAGATGTGTTTTTAACTGAGTTTTAAAAGATTGCAGTGACGTATATATTTCGTAAAGACAAGGGCAAGGGCAATAAAGACAACACAAAGTATGGGTCTAAAAAAAAAAAGGCAGAAACGAGGCAGTTCCTTTTGTCCTGCAGTTTTTATCATCCTAGTAAAGAAAGCAGATATTTACGCAGTGCTCTTAAGTGTCAGTTAGATACATAGAACGCAAAAATAGTTACCATTTTCTGATATTCAGCAATCACAACCAGAAACAGGACAAGGCACTAGCTATCTCGAGGAGAGCCCTACTGATTTTGCCCCTCCATCTCCTCCAACCCCAGTCCTCGCCCTATTGTCGGATGATGCATCGACTCCTACCATACTCGTCAGATTCTGACCCTAGATGCTTCTCACATTGATATGAGGGAGAGGAATGGGGAGAAGAGGGGCGGTACCAGCTGAGGTACTGGCCGCAAATACTGTATCATGTTGTGTTCAAGACCAGGAAGTCTGAACGACAAACGACAGGGAAGTTCAGATGATTGCTCATACCTGTTCTGGTTACCCTTATCAAGTTTAAGACAAGCTCATTCTCTTTCTGCTCTCCAACTGTTAGACCAACACTGGCCAGCAGTAATTTGCTGGTGTCTAGGGCAAGTGTCAAGATGAATTTAATGCTCACTGAGTAGGTCAGCTGCTTACACAGTCAATATAGCCTCCCAATTTACTGCATCGCTTCCTGAGCTGTCTGATCAGTGAGTTTCATGCTAAGTAGTTCCCTAGTGTTCCGTCTCACGGGTATAGGGTCTCACAGAGATCCACTAACGTCCCATGCGGGTGTGCAACACTGCCTAGTGCCTACTGATAGCCAGGTATTCCACAGGACCTACCACTTCTAATAATGTCTTGTGAATGATAAATTTGCAGGAATATGCTTTCCTTCTCAAGTCCTGCTTGACAAATTCGCATTTGACACAAAGTGGTCACAACTTTACCTGTGATAGGTCGTGAAACCCAAACCCAAAATTAAAAAGAAAAAAAAATGGTAGATAACCTTAACTTTTACGCATCAATGATTCTGACTTCATATATGTTCTACTACAATACACTGAGCAGAGACAGAGAGCAGTATTTAGGCTAGGCGGAAATGTAGAGATAAACGGAAAGACAAAAGGCCACTTTTGCAGTGGTCGGTAAGGGCTGAATTAAAAAGTTAAAAGTTGAAAATAGTCTGAAAAGTAAAGATCTTGTAACTGGAGTGAGGGAAGCGGGATGGAGGGGAGGGTAGGAAGTAGGAATAAGACAACAAGACATTGAATTAATTCTCCTCCACTTCCCCAAAGACTGTGTCAAGGCTATCCACCAGAATCACAAGATCTAGTCTACTCACCATTGTAAGGACGTGAGAAAGACACAAGCCTAGCTTGTCCGGTCATTTTCTTAAGAAGCCATTGAAGCCAAACCAAAAATTAAACAAGAAATGTGCTAAAAAAATCCGAATTTTTCTGTATCAGTGATGCTGGTTTTAAAAACGTAAGTAAGCCAGTTCTTCCAAGTGCATGAGCTAGGAGATGAAATATATTTACAGTAATGGTATTTATAAGGAGATAATTACTGTTCTATCATACTCACCACTGCAAGAACTTGAGAAAGACGCAATCCCAATTTGACTGTCAAAATCTTCTTCTCAGGTGCCGCTGACGGTCTGATAAGGGCGTTATAGCCCCCGACCTTCATGAGGTCGTAAAAAAGCCGTTTGGCAGCCGGGTCGGGTTTGGCTGCGTCCATTTCCCCAAGGGGAACCAGCAGCAGAAGCAGCAATAATGTCCACAGGCAAGAGAGGATATCCATTTTCACGATTTCTGTACAGACTCTCCCTCAGCACAACAGCATAGGATAATCCCTTGCAAGTTCAAACGAGTATCCTGTTTCGTGTGTTAATCAAGCCATATTGATTGAGGCACTACACTCTTTGGCGGGGCTTTGAAAGGCCACAACACGCAGGCATGGCTTCCCTGAAGCTCACCTATGTCGATACTTGCACGTCTTCATAAAAGATGTTACCTTGAAGAGAAAAAAACCGAGATAATGTACATAGGGGGTATAAGAGCTATATCATGCAACAATAGCGTGTTTTTGCAGGTAGTATAGCCACTTACATGTGTTTCGCAGCTATGCAGCGACACAATAATAGGATATGGTCACAATGTATTATTTACAGCTTCCGAATATAATATAGGCTTCTACAAATGCAACAGCGTGCTGAGCCAGCTGGTCTTTGAATGCCTTGGGGACTCGCCCTCTTCTTTCCCTTTACTTTCTCTTGCCCACATTTAAGAAAATGGGACTGACTTCTATGTTTGCCTTTGTTTTTTTTTAAAAAAGCAAGCCCTTGCTATCGAACTGACAGGCCACTTTTCTCAGTAGGAACCCCTTCTTCATCTTCCCAAACATATACTCAAAGGCCCCTCATAGTTTGTCCTGAACCTCCCGCCTATCATTCCATCCGAGATGAGAGTCGTGTAATTTAAATGATATAAATAGAAAATATTTGTAGCAAAAGTATTCAGGGGAAAGTATGTGGGTCTTTTAGTGAAGGACTGGTTTCTTCCAGTGGTCTTGATTTCCTACTGACCAAACACACAATAGAAAACAAAAACAAAACTGACGCTTGCGCCCAAACAACTGTCACTTACAACTGAAATCATCCATGTGGCAGTAACAGTCAGAGTTCTGAACATCTCTGACAGATAAACCCTGTGATGGATAAAGGCATAGGCCCAGGGCATCGCACTTGAAAGAGGCTCGGCGCCCGAGGACGAGAAATTATTTTTGGGGAGAAAAAGATGGGGGGAAGAGAGAGAGAGAGAGAGAGAGAGAGAGAGAGAGAGAGAGAGAGAGAGATCTTAATATCTTAATATCTCTTAATATATTGTTAAGAACCATAATAAGAGACGTTCCACATCTTTCTCCTGTCAAGGGTGCCGCGGTCCCTAATCCGCTCCTGTTCATTAAATAATTAGGTCATCAGGACTCAGAGCTCAACTGTACAGCTGAAAAGACCAGAAAGACCTGCGTCCTGAAACCCCAAGACGGATTCGAGCCAGTCCATCCTTGTCTCTTAGACAACAAACAGTCATCGCACTTAAATGCGGGAATATGAGCGCTATCATTTAACAGTGAATATTCATGGGATCTTTTTGATGTAAGATAGATGTAATTATTTTTGCCTATTTCTAAATAAATTATAGTAAAGTACTTCCCACAAACATAGACATAAATACTTTGCATGATGTACAGATCTGAGAAGCAAAGGAACAAAAACACAAATCTTGATATGAAGAGATACATGAACAACAGGGACACCTTGGCGGCCCACATTTACCACTCACAACCGTGCACTCCCAGACAACAGGAAGACAATATTGCATAACCATATACAGCCTCATCCATAAATCATGAGCAACAAACATCAGATGCATTAGGCAAACGCTTCTATCTTGATATAATCGACACATCGGGGTGAGAGCTGTCACCGAAACCTCATAGATCCTGTATGGCTGTTGAGGGTTTGGATCGATCTTTGCAACATCTGTTGCACTGAGTCGAAAGTCGATTGACACCTTTTAAAGCCTATGTAGAAGGTGATAATTATAATACGTGTGTGTTTTCACATTAACTCTTAGCAAAGACTCCTCGTCTTCTGGCTGATAAAGCGACCCTTCCCTCTTTCTTCTCCTCCAGCTCCCCAGCAACGATGACGACGACAACGACAACGATGACGACAATGACAACGACGACGACGACGACGACGACAACAACAACAACAACAACAACGAAGTGGGAGAAAACTGCAACACTTGGAAACGTTCCCAACAATTCTCCATCTTGTATATCCCATGAGCTCCTCTGACGGCTAGGCAAAATTTGGAACGTTGTGTCACTGTCTGTATGATAGGTGTAGATATGTATGAAATCGCCAGTATTACGCCTAACTCATTACGAACTGTACTTTTCTCTCTGAACTCATTCATACTAATTGCGACAATCTGACCCTTGCTCAGTATGACAATCTGACCCTTGCTCAGTATGACAATCTGACCCTTGCTCTGTACGACAATCTGACCCTTGCTCAGTACGTAACAAAATGAACTTTAAGAGAGGAAGTTAAATGGACAAGATGGATTAGCTTTAGGCATAAAAACTTTAATTGCAATAGTCATAACAACATCAACCACCTCCACGTCAGGAGAACAGAGATGTCATTCTCTCGTAACAGCCGACGCAACACCGGAACCGAAAAATGTTAGTGGCACGAAATTATCATATTAATTTATGTCCTTTCCATTTCCAGAAATTATTCCCATAGGCTGTCAGATGCATTTGCGTGAGTGTGTGTTGTTTGTTCCAACGACTAGATTCCTAGAGGAGAACAGGAGAACGGTTTTGGAAGCAGATAAATTACATTGTTACTCTAGTAAGCCTGTCTTAGAGTTATGCCGTACTTAAGTTCAGTCACTGTGATCTTGGCAACTGAGTGCAAGTAACCATTAGGAGCCATAGGTTGTATTTTAAGGTATTTTCTGTCTCTCAGTAACATAATTATTATTTACTTATAAAACCATGAAATTGGCGTAGCAACATTCCCTGTGCCTACAATGTTAAACATTGAAAAACATTATTGTGTGCTTGTATTGACAAAGTGTAATGCATTAAAATAATGCGTCAATATTTTTGAGAATTTCAAGCAGCCGGTCATCATTTCTTACGAATATTTCACTCCTCGAAAATATTTTACCAGCTGAGTATGGATGTGTCTTAGTTGACCTATAAACAACTTACTGTAGCTGACTTTTAAGTCGTTCTATTTGCAAAATTCACAAATGGGATGCAACAAACTGGTCAGCTAGAATAATACGAACCATTTTTATTGTCTGTATTAATAAATAAGCAATCAATAACCATTCACTGTAGTCAGATAAGGTAAGTGACCAAGATGAGTTACAGCTTCCCCGCCTACTTCCCACGAAAGGATGGCCGCACGCAAAAACCCTATGTTGAGCCCGGGAAAGGAGCATTAATCCACGAAAAGGGTTTCTGGCTCCAAACCACATTACTTGGCAAAACGAGGCAAACAGCTGACGGTCGTTCATGGAGATTGACGCAGTTTCTGGGATCCTGGCACTGAAGGCGCCTCTTTACTGTCACAATAACAAGAACAAAAGCACGTCATTGACCCCGTTTCAATGTTAGAATATCTGAAAGAAATTTTAGAAAATCGAACTTGACGACACTTTTTGTTTTTCTTCCCGTTTGCGATCCCATTTCACGATGTTATTCATTGCGGTGTCTTGTTAGACCTACTTATGTCATAGAAAAAAAAAAGGAAAATAATGATAAAGAATAAACGTATGTCACCCTTCTGTGAAACAGAATTCCATGAAGTCTAGTCTAGTGGATTTAACATACAATCTCATGGTAAGCATGTATAACGTCGTATTTCACAATTAAGCTAAATAAGCACGGTATTCGCATCATTTGCTTTCAACTTTTAAACATTTCTAATGACACTATCGAAATTCACCTAAGGGGTCTAGGATTTCAGGTAGTAAACATTTAAGAGGAATTTGATTTCTTTTTATAAAGAAACTGGTTGTATAGCGATCGTATTTTTTTCCATGCCCTCCCCCCCCTTTTTTTTCCCATGTTTTATGTCAGTACAGTCGTTTCATGATGACGCTAGCAAACATCCAGTCACTGGTGCCGGGGCGAGGACTGGTTCTTATGCTAGGGTAATCATATCGAAAAGAGATGATGTAGAGGGTATGAGGGAAATACATTTTGCAAAAAACCCTCCAAAAAACTATCACGTTTAGCTATAAAATCGTCAACATCGTCAACATAGCACATGATACAAATTTTCCTTTTCTGGAAGCCGGGTTTTTATCTCGTGTAGTTTCATATGCTGTGTTTTCGAATTGATAATGCCTATGATCTCACAATATATTGCCTCACATCCCGTCATAGGTAAGATTGTATAGTGTCCTATTTTGAAATAATTTTTATCCCGCTTTATCATTAAGTATAATAATTGAAGCCCGCAAACCTCATAATCAAGACGGATGTCAGAATACGCAGTATGTTTTGGGTTTTCAATGAAATCTTCGTTTGTTTCCTCAGGTCTAGCCTAGGTCAATCCATTTAATGCTGTATACGGTTAAGGTTCTTTTTCTTTCTCAATAATGACTTTATTTAATCATGAAGGAGGCCGGGCTTTGAAATAGAAGTGAAGGAAGATAAGATGTGATCCAAGTCCAGTTGTGGCTTTGGAATATTCTTACACGTGTCATGAGTCTGCTAAGAACATTTTAAATGAAGATCAGTGATTATTTATTTATTCGAGTATACAGACCCTTTATGCCTGTATTGGCGTGTTTAGACTTGCAAGTAATTTATACATCGTACAAGCAACATGGATACAAATATCAATCCTACCTCTTACCTCCACGTCGTTACAGTAATTTTGCACATAAACACCAAGCTGCAACCGTTGCGAAACACTAAGAGCTGATACCTGAACAGTTTCTTGTGTTTATGAATAGTATAGATGACACGACGGTCATTAGCGGTATGCACTCTTCACGGGGTAAATACCATAGTGGCAGCACAAACCTGACCTGGCCAAACTAGAGAATGGGAAAGGTGTAGCTTTCAGTAACAGCGCTTACGTAGACTTCTTACAACGAGGCTGTTTCTATGCGGAAAGCAGCTTTCAAGCTCACTTTGATTTTGTAATTTCCCACCAGCTTCCCTTCATTCTTCTTGTGCAATTAAAGTTTCGTTTGCTTGATTGATTGATTGATTGATTTATTGTTAAGTGCACAAGCAAATGATATGGAAAGTCAAAGCAAGGTGGCAAATTATAATTTCATTAAATGTGCATTGTCGGTCATATTGTCAGTGTGCATTATCTCGTACTTCCAGTGTTATAATGAAGATACATGAATGTGCCTGATATTTGATCAAACTGTCACCTCCGAGAAGTGGCCACAGTTAACCACATTATCAAGTATGGAGTCCGTTATGTTTTGCACATCAATGTATTTATGTCGGAAGCGTGATGGCATAAAGATTTTTAAGAGCTTTGTCCTAGTTCCAGAGATTCCGAATTCTGTGGGTGTCAGCTTAATTACAGGTCATTGGCATAAAGTGGTTATAACTTCAGAGTTATGACGCGAATCTGTGCAGTGCAAGGCAAAATGATACACGCACATATTGTGCCCATTGCGTACATCCGTTAGTTTATCGAGTGAAACAATAAACCACCTATTAGGCCATGGATAGAGACTTAGTGGGAATAGGAACTATTCTAAGTACAGTGTGAAAATACTGCGAACAATAGGTAGGGTCACTTAAGCGGATTAACTCCGGATAACTCATAAGCCGCCCTTTTCCTTCGGGTTTCTCTTTACCTCAGCTATAGGGACTACTCGTATTTACAAAAGGGCCAACACATATTAATTTCTCGACCTTTAATGCGGATTAAAAACACAGTGTGTTACTCAAGGTGGCTCGTATTTTCAGTATAATACCTGTACTTTGCTTCTGTCATTTCAGTATATACACGTACTTAGTCTGCCTCTGTATAATAGCACAGTCGAGCTTCCAGACTGACTGACTGAACTGGTCTCATTAAACGTTCCATAGAACAGGGTGGCCCTATTTCAAGACGTACAGCAATCTCTTTCCGACTGATGTCTGATCACATCTATGACATCAAATGTCTCTAGTCAGGGCCATAACTAACTCATCCCTCTTCTGTTCCACCAGCTCCCTTCTCGCAAGAATTTTAGGCTATGGTCTGTACCCGACACTATTTGTAACCCTTCACTACAAGATGCTTTTCAAGTGCTGAAGTCACTGAATTACTATGAACTCATAAACTTGTACGTAGGAATAGTTAATTACATAGGAAATATGACGTTTGAATACGTTGGATACGACAGGAGAATGCCATTTTTAGGACCATCGGTACGTCTAAGAGCTCTTTGTAACAGTTGATAAGGACGTATTAGCACAGGAAACATAACAGGCTTCCTCGATTCCAGGAGGAAGTTTCGGAAGGGGTAGCTGCCTCTAGATTCACAAAGTAGAGGCTGGGGGATGATACTACATAATGAAATCTGGTCTACTACCTTGCTGAGGAGACATGGGGGCGGAAACTTCTGTCGGTAGAGTTAAGGATTGATAATATAGCTACACAGATCACAACTCTCAGAACCTGAATCACAGGTTGAAGATGTCATGCAGGAACTCCGTACATAGTGGGTCAAAGATCGGAAGCGGATATAATGTGCACAAATAATCATGCTGTTGCCAGACAAGCATAGCTATTCCATCCTAAAGGAAGTGACAGAAGAAGAAAACGCCTGGTCAGGTTGTACGAGCTCAAAGTGCTTGACAATATTATGCACAAAGAATAATGAACAAAATCACATTTTTCTTTGAAGTGCCACATTCTTAAAATACTGCTTTCAAGCTATCTTGTAAAAATGACTCAGGTTCTCTCTCATTTGTTTGCTATAATATACAGATTCACATCATTATTTTCATTGTAACAATCATTAGGAAAGTAATATGTGTTTGGATATTACATCAGTACATCAGCAGGCAAATAAACAAACAATCGGACAAACATACAACCAGAAAAACGGGCGAACATAATGGATAGCTATATCAACATCCTAACAGGAGCGATAGTTAAGCCTACACTGATCAAATAATATGTTATTCAACATCATTGCAGGAAAATTAATGCTGATAATAACGGAATTGGCACTTTGGAATTCTTGGCTTATTTCAACATACTGTCTTTGCTGGAATCACCTAATATTAATACAACAAATGTGAACGGGGTTATCCAGTTCATGCTCTTTTACTGGATACCTCCGGCCATCCATGTGCAATCCAGTTCATCCGTCTACCAACCCGTCTGTCTGTGACTCCTCAGATCAGTCATTTAGTATGTAAATCAGTGAATAAATCAGTCAGTCGTCAGTCAAATTAAAATTTATGTACTGTATAATATACTTAAGTAAGTCAGTCGGTGGGTCAGAAAAGCATAAACATATAGGGAAATCCGCCCAGCCATGCGAATATCTCAGACAAAAATATGAGCAGTAGCTAGATCTAAGCCCAGCCAAGCAAAGCAAACGCGAAGCTTCAGATCCTTCTGTCCTACTCTATGCAAACAAGCGCGGCATACCGAAACCTCACCTAGCTACTCCAAAGACGTCTTGCGCACCTGTTCGACACTGTTATTAGCGCCGCAATTCAAGTCATTTCCACTGTGCGGAATGTCAATAAATGCCATCTGACATTCAGCTGGCTCCTCTCAAGACAATGTCAATAAATGCCACCTGGACTTGATACGAGAAGTAAATAAACACACTGTGTAATGACTTTCTCTTTAAGTCGTTCCTTCATCCCTTGCTCCCTTTCGTCCTTTCCTCCATTTCCATACCCACAACTTTCCTCCTTCCGGTTGTCCATTTTCTTTTCTGTATTTGTTATGAGCACTCATGAGTTAAATGGCAGACAAGGAGGTTCACATACATCTTCAGGAGAGTTACAAGAAGTTTATAATAAATGTTCTCGCTATTTCGCCGTGTAACGAGAGCAAATTACATACTTATTTCGTATGTCTGAGAAAGCGATCATGTCACTTAAAGAGGAAAGACCGTTACTGAGATTTGAAGAGGCGGTTACTCAGTGTGTTGAAAGCATACCTGCGGGCAAAGGCGATCAATCCACTTATGCAACAGCGAGAGAACATTAGACATATTCTCAAAAAAAAAAAAATGATCGACATTAAATGCACGTTTTATGGCATCGAAAACTCATGGCAAAAGATAATAAAAAGTGCTTACGCTTGCAATGTTAGCAATTGCAAATTCTTTAAATATTTCCGATTCTACCTCTTCATCCTCATCAACGCCAAACGATGATTTCGAAGCAGGCCCTACTTTTCCACCAAGTCTTCGCGTAATCTCGCTAATTAAACTCACAAACCAATAAGGTTGGAAACAAGAATTCTTCGGCTGGCGGGAATAAAAGATAGATACATAGGGTATATTAAGACGACAAAATAGCGTCTTATATTCGTTACCATTAAAGTTATGACAGCTGTGACATGCCCTCGTATGGAAATTACTGCTGACAATCCATCACAATAATTATAACTGATATAGCACCATGGTGGAGCGACGTTTTCCTAACTCTAATATCCACCATGCCGGCACTGAAGACTTGTACAATGATACGAAGGAACATGTACTCATGATTTCCAGCTGGATGCTTTGCGATTGTACCACAATGACCAACGTTACACTGAGTACTCTACAAAGACAAAGAACACTTGGGATGAACAAGTCCTTTATTATTACCACATCCGTAGCCCTCACAAAGTGAGAGGGACCCCAACCCTAAAGATAATAAACACTGCTGAAGGCGATCGAAAGTCTGGCAGAGAGGCTCATAGAATTAAAAACTACAGAGGCATGATAGCTTTCCCGGATATCACGAAATGCCAACATCAGCAGGAGATTTATACTCTCAAAATGCAGCCATCAGCATGTAGCAGCATGCAGTCAGTAAGCACAGCTGGTATACACACGCCAGAGAAACCAATGTGGTTCATGTGAAGACTGTCTGTTAGTGACGTCAATTATAGGGCTTAGTGATTTTGTGTGTGTATGTGTGTGTGTGTGGGGNGGGGGGGGGGGGGAGGGGGGAGTCCCCAGCCTTCCTCCCAGCTCCCTCCCTCGACGGAAGAAATCTTTTGCGTTGCTCAAATATCGATATCTCACCCAGCAACACGCCTTGTCATTCATATCAGTCTTTCCACGCATTCCCAGTTCAGGCTTCTAAGTGATATTTTAAGCTTGAAAGGTTTGGGCATTAAGTGGCCGGACAATCTGAACATGCCCAATATTTATATACACAGAGGCAAGGCACTCTTCCTTCGATCCTTCCGCTTCATCTGAGAGGCAGGCTCGCAGGCAGGAATGCAATTAGACAGACAGACAGACAGACAGACAGACAGACAGACAGACAGACAGACAGACATGCAGGCAAGCAGGCAGGCAGGCAGACAGGCACTCAGACAGACAGACAGACAGAAAGACAGGCAGGCACAGACAGACAGACAGACAGACAGACAGACAGACAGACAGACAGACAGACAGACAGATCCATCGATTCCTCGCTGTTTCAAAGAGTGTGATGCTGTGTATCATGGCGGCAGGAAGTTACGAAGACAGACCGACACATTAATAGGCATAGAAATAAATTAATAGATAGACTGACAGACAGACAGATAAATTATTAGTCTAACGAACATATCGATTTCCCTGTCTTCCACAGTCAGACAAAGACTTATGGAAACAGGCACAGAGATTAACAAGCATGGTGCAGATATACACAGATAGGATAGATAGATAGATAGATAGATAGATAGATAGATAGATAGATAGATAGATAGCTAGATAGATAGATAGACAGATAGATAGATAGATAGATAGATAGATAGATAGATAGATACTCAACATGTTCAACTACGCACTCCCCTCTTCAAACAACATTAGTCCATTTTATTGCTGTCTGAATGCTTCTCACATGCCCACAGCCGTTTGGGGGAAGGTCGGCAAGCTGCAGTCTGACACCATTAGCTAGAGATTCATCCTCTCCTGACCCCATACAACGCCATATAACTATCACTTAAAGTAAAACCTAAAACATACCAGTGGTACTCAGACCGGCCAGGACTGTACGTCAAAAACATATCAGCCGTAGAAACATCAGAGAGGCAACGTCTGGCAATAACAGCCCGGATTTTTTCTCACTACTGGGGAGCGGAATGGGAAGAGAATTTAACGAGCATAACAGGGCAGGTGGAGAGTAAAACGGTACCTGCTTGCAATGTCAGTGGGTGGAGGAACTCTCGAAAATCAACTTTGACGCACAGAGTTATCAGATATCAGCTACAGTTTCTGCTCAGAACGATTTGCTCCATTTTGATGATATAGAAACTAAGTTATGCAGTTGGACATCTCATGGGTAAATTAGCAACAGCGCGCTCCATATAAAAAGAATTCATAGTAGCCAAAATAGTGATATATAGAATATCATTATGTAAATATTTGTTAAAATGTATTATTTTAAAGAGGTAGGGTATTATGTCAAATAAAACATTTACCCAGCTCTGTGTTACAAAAATTTGCAGAAACAACAATTCGCACACAGAATCTTTGTCCAGAACCTCTGCAAATAAAGTTCTAGGATAGGATACGAGGTAAAACTCTTTTTGAGTAAAAGTAGGATACCTTTACTATAAATTGTTAGGAGAACGCACGTCATTGGGAAATAAATGACAGAGTCTAAAGATTTTAGTACCAATTTTCTCTTGCAAACTTTGGATCGTCTTATTATCAGAATTACTTTACAGATTATTGTATAGCTTCATCATCTAACATACTTGGAGCATACTCTGAACATACACACATCACAGTTCTGTTAGTAAACATATAGTGATGGTTCTCAGCATAAGCCATAAGTTTTTAACACGTTTCAGCTTAGCAACAGTGGGATAGTTTTTAAATTAGTTCTGTTAGAAAGCATGTGGAGATAATTTTCATCAGAACCTTGGATTTAAAACACGTTTTGATTCAGATACAGTGAGATCGCTTTTAAAATAACATAGCCTACATACATATTATCGAGCTCAACACAATGATACAGTATTAACTTAGAAACTAAAAGCTCTTACAGTCAAAATATCAGTTCTAGAACAATACTATCGTCCCAGACAGTTAATCAAGTCACTTTTGCCTTAACAAATCTTCCGTGTTGACGAACATGGAGATATCCCACAAAATAGGCCAGATGCAAATACTGATATAATTTTGTACATTATTAATTTTAAGTCGGCTCTGATGACGGTATGAACTATAAAAAAACAAACAAACTGAGAACGTACCAATTTTATGAATAAGTTGCGCTCTTTTTTTCTCATGAAAAGCTCCAAGCGCGATTTCATTTTCCTCCTAACCTCATTTATCAGGAATACAGCGTTAGGTGGGAACACGTATAAAATATACTGGATACCTATCATCACTGGCTGAAGAGAGTGACAGAAATAACGGCACTGACACAAATTAATAAAATTGAAGAAATTATCGATTTCTTCCAGAAGTCGCTGTCCGTGTGCTGTCTGTCAGCCTCTTGGAGCGTCCCCATATCATAGCCCGTCTGAGGTGTTCAGTAATGTGGGTGGGTAATCTTGCGCGGGAGCCAAAATTGCATGAATGAAACATCATAGATTCCTTTGTAGAAAATTATGGTCTTTGAGGACAGCCTTTCGTGACCGGCATTTGTCATTTGTAAATGTGTGTCCACGTATCACATTGTATTGTAGGATTTTTATCAATAAAACTCGTTCAACTTGAATGAAGGAAATTCCTGTGTAAATTGTAAAGCAACATATTTTTTTAATACAATCATGAATGAAAGCAGACAAGTTTAACATCTTATCAAACGTTTGCTCATGTTCTCGCAATCTCTTAGTATGATCTCATCATGATCACCTCACTTTCTAAACAAACAGACAAGCAAATAAGCAGACAAACAAACGCACAAGAAGAAGAAGAATGGGGAGGAGGAGGAGGAGGAGGAGAAAAAGAAGAAGAAGAAGAAGAAGAAGAAGAAGAAGAAGAAGAAGAAGAAGAAGAACAACAACAACAACAACAACAGCAACAACAACAAAGTGGGTTTTCTCATCCACAGTTACGCTATCAGTTTGCCAAAAGTTATTGCATATAACAAAGTTTCTCATCTTGTGTAGTCCAAAGGGACTACCTGAGGGTAGCAGATTTCACCATTTTAGTAATTTTAGTAAATTCAGATTTGGAACTGGGGAGATCCGCAAGCTTAACCTTGGACATACATAAATTTTCTCTACACGCTTTCAAAGATGGCTGCGACACAGAAAATAAACACGGGGACAGACAGGCCGGTGAGACAACTTTTGCCGATGGTGGCCCCCTTGATTGCTCCGACCACAAAACAAAACATCTGCAGAAGCACTTCTAGCTATTTCCACGATGTCGCTAAACGCCATCATCGACAGGAGACTTAAACTCTCCAAACACAGTGATCAACACTTAGCAATGACATGTCGGAGAAGAACAACATTAGCCAATGGAGAAAAAATGTATGTAGGGGTGGGGGATCTATGTCAGTAATGCATTTATTGGGATTATACCTCTGTAGATTTTTTTTTTGTTTAATCTTTGGCGCCGACCTCATCAGAGAGGTCAGGAACAGAAAAGGATAGAAAAAATGCTGGAAAGTGGAGGGGATAAAAGAATTTTGTGTCAAGAAGGGCAGCTCTTTATCCTTAAGTAAGAATATGGGTCAATCAACATCAGAACGGCACTGTCAGAAGATGGGCTCTGAGAGGTCTCTCGAACGGGGGGACAGAGTACATGTGAGTCTGCCCAGGTCATGCTGGTCGTAACAGCCCAATATGAGTACAATATGAAGCAAAGAATGAAATCATATGGTCCCCAAGTTCAGGCTACATGAATCATCACTCTTCTCTGGAGCGTCCTCTACATTCCTATTCCAATATTGCATCACATATGCCAACACACACACACACACACACACACACACACACACACACACACACACACACACACACACACACACTCACACACACTCACACACACACACACACACACAGACACACACAGAAACACACCACACACAAACACACACATACACACACAACACACATACACACACACCCTCTCTTTCTCTCTCTCTCTCTCTCTCTCTCACACGCACGCACGCACGCACGCACGCATGCAGCACGCACGCACGCACACACACAAACCAAACTGGATGATTTAATATTCCTTACTGTTCTTGGCAAAGCCTGCGTGCCACACAAAGAACACATGTCTGTAATACAGACCTCCTGGGTGACAAAACAATGCCGAATAATAAACCTGTGTTACATTGGCACCAGAGCAGGGAGTTGTTACGTACAGACACGAATACACGCTAGATCCAATTATCTACAGAAAACAGCCTCATATTCATTTTGAGACGAAGCACGTCAACCCTACCAGTAGGTCACCAAGGGTGGTATTCTAAAATAGCGCTCAGGCCTTGCTCTGGCAAAGCACGAGCAAAAGTCGTACCTGCTTTTAAACTCTTGTCTTGTTGTTCCGAAACAGGCTGAAAGCAGACCGAAACATATCACATGCCAAAGCTTCTCAGTCGTACGAATTTACAGCCAATGTCAAATGTTAATGGAATTCGTAGAATAACATGGAATATATCTGGCTGTGGCACACGTCTTAACAGTTGAGCGCAGTAGAGTTGGAACAAAATCTCTTAGTCTGTAATATTGAACAGAAGCTCTGCTCGGTAATGGGAGATTAGAATAGCACCACCACCACCACCACAACCACCATTACAACAACAACAACAACAACAACAACAACAACAACAACAACAACAACATTATGTCATACGGACATATGCCAGGTATATCTCCCTAGTCTTTAACCTATTTCCCCCTCTTAGGCCTATACATTTTTTTATAAATCAAGCTGACTTATCCTCGTCTCTGACCAGAGTGAACCACAACGCCAGAAACCAGTTTCCTATTATCAGCTTAAAAAGGCAATGTAGAAATGACAGATGTTGTCAACAAGCTCCTTGTTATGACACCAGACACTAATAGATTTCTTCATCAGTGTACTATGCGTATTTTTTTGTAGAGAGGTCATTGCTCAGGTAGCTTAAAGCTTTATCTGCAACTGTGGTTTTTTTTCCCTCCTCGCGTCTAAGCTGTTTTGCTCTCAGAAGCCTGTGCACCCTGACATACACGTGCGAGCACATATCATACTATGTGAGAATTGTTATCTTCCCAAGGCATCAAGGATGTTACATCCGAAGCTATCAGGTACGCGTCAAAGGTAGGGGAGAAAGTATGAAAAAAAACCCCACCGGAAACCAGGACCGTGGGTACGTTTCTTGGAACATATAACATCTTGTGTGTGCGTGCATGCACGCGCGCGTGTGTAATTTGGAATGTAAGAAAAAAAAAACAACACCACAAAATAGTAAAAATGCATATTATTAGTGAACTTAATAAATAGCAGACATAATAGAAGTTTTTTTGAGGCGTTCTTTGTTAGGCATGAATACGTTGATAGCCGGACTAGGCTTAACCAGAACTATCTTAATTTGAAAAAAAAATCCTGAGCGACAACATACGATTAAACTTTCAAAAAATCGATAAATATATCCTAACTTCTTGTTCTCTCTCATAACTCGCCGGAGATGATGTTGTATAGCTCAGACGTAATAACACTCGGCTGTATATATATATATATATATATATATATATATATATATATATATATATATAT
>JAWQUT010000138.1:93599-103872 GCA_033807755.1 Ellobium chinense
TATATATCCTGTTTCATGAATTTAATGTAGACAACATTTGTGCCAACATATTAATACTCATCCATCATATTTTGTAAAATCTCACCTCGAATCAACACGACGATATTTTCTGATGTTCACGCCCACCCTCCCATCCATGCAACTAGAGAAGCACCTACGGACCGAGCAGCCAGCCAGCCAGCCGGTCAAGCAAGCAAGCAAGCAAGCAAGCAAGCTAGCAAGCAAGCAAGCAACTCCAATGAAAAAAAACACCTAATCTCCTGAGGAAGCATTCTTACTGTTATGAAGACCTGATACTAACCAGAAGGCAGCCGTCATGGCTGGAATTAGTGTCTGGAACAAGCCAAACTTTTACCTTACGTATCTATCTGTAAACAGGCGTCAGAGTTTATTATTTACATCCGCTCGATGACAACAGTGTGATCGCGGATGTAAACAAAGAATAATCAGTTACGGTACACGCATCTCCGCAATTATTGTAATTTAGAAGCTGGCCAGTTTTTCTTTCTTGAGCTGAGGCCCAGGTGATGAATTAGATTGGCTGCTGTTATAATTACAACGGATGTTACAAAGAAGTAGCGTATACAATCATAATCACGATTTCAAATACTGGGCAATGCTGCTTGGTGAAAACTTACTCCCTTTACAATGTTCAGTTCACTTCAGTTCAGGATGAGGAGAAAAAGTTGGTTTATTCTAGTTCGCAAATTTGGAAAAAATATGACACATCGAGCTAGTATTGTAGCTCATGCCTTATGAAGAAAACGTTTTTTTTCGAAAATTTACAGTTATTAAAGGCTTGATGTTTCTTTACATCTTGGCTAACATTTCATTTTATTGCTGCTGAATGGACTCTTATGACTGTACGCAAACCCATCTGAATACAGAAAGTGATATTACATAAACAGTGATCTCTATTGCTTGAGATGGAACAAACGAATACTAGAAGAATTATTACTCATTCAATTATTCCAAGAAGCAACTTCGAGCATAACCTGTCTGTGCTCTTTGACGGCTCGATGGACATGGAATTAACCACCGTAGCCCCAGAGACCTGACAGTAATAGCAATGTACAGTATCATCAAATCCTTTTTAATGTCCACATATTAAGCCAAACAACCCTGCTAATATACATTCTCAGACTTTCACAACCTGTCAACTCTAATCATACACAAGAAGCTCATCCTCCACTCTCTAAGTCATAAGACATGTTACTGGGACGAAGTTAATAGGTTAGTTATCAGTTTCTAAAAGGGCTACTAGTGGACGTAATAAGGGCTAGAATTGTGCATTTTCATGATGAAAAGGAGAAAATTTGCATAAACCCTTCTCAGATCACATAAAACAACATATGCTATAGAAGCATGTGGAGAATTTTGTGGAAAAGTGATTTTGGGGGGTGTTAGTTTTTTGCTCTTTACACTTTATTAAATCAGGGGACGTAATCGTGAAAATGCTTATTTTTTCTTATATAACCTTACTAAGTGCAGTGCGAACAAAACAGCTATAATATTATTTGCTTAATAAAGTTTTATGTAANTTGTTAGCAGCGGTTAGCACCAGCCAAGACAACAGATAAAAGCGAATTAAGTAAAGAAAAATATAAACGTTAGGCACAAAAGTAATCATTGCAGCAGGAGGAACAGCAGTAGCAGTACGTAGTAGTAGCATCATCATCATCATCATCATCATCAGCAGCAGCAGCAGCAGCAGCAGCAGCAGCACCATCACCACCAAGACCACCACCGCCACCACAACCGGCAGCAGCAGCAGCAGCAGCACGAGCAGCGACAGCAGCAACAAAAAGATTGTTCTATGGCTGTTTAGACTGCTGTTATGCAGCAGATACCCTCAATGACCTTCGTGTGCTATGCAAACTTACACGAATTCAATTCTTATAAAAACCTCTCATTTACTCTCTCTCTCTCTCTCTTTCTCTGCCCCTCACTTCACTCTTGCCTCTCTTCTATCAAGGACACACTGGAATAGAAACAACAACACTAACACCAACTTTAGTATTAATTACAAAGACAAAATCTCCGCACTTGAAGTTTCAAAACTGCATGTCTTTGAGAATTCGAGTAGCAAGCTAGCAACAAAATTTACATAGGCAAGTGCAATGGGTTTTCTTTGCTTAGCCAGGCCAAACAGTTCGATCTCTAAATACTTTGACCCATCTCTCCCCGCCCTGCCACGACACTTGACCTATCCCAAATCCATGACCTTTCTCCATCCGGGTGTCCAGCCGGTGCTGACCACAGGCTATATATCGATTACGCAGAGCTTCAAAATGGATGACGTCAGCGATCAACATTTGGCCTACGTTTATGTGTTCGGGATCAGAAAAATGAAAATTCCTAGGAATTCAGACCCTTGAGCCAGGAATACAAAAATCTTCAGTAGAACGATCGTTTGATCACGAAGTAGGCCTGATCAAATATAATTGTGGAAGGCTTTTCCCACCATATGATCTTGTAAATACACTGAACAGCGCCAATATGTCCACAGATCCAGCAGACAAATTAGCAAACGAAATGCATGTAAGCAAATGGGCGAGGGGAAAGAGCAAGCAAGCGAGCAAGCAAGCGAGCAAGGAAGCAAGCACGCAAGCAACCAAGCAAGCAAGCTAGTATGCAAGCAGGCAAGCATTGTAACCCAGCAAAGAAAGAAGCAATAATAAAACTTTGCTTACAGAAAAACAGAATTTACACTCCCCTCTTCCGCTCTAAGATCTGTCACATTTCCATCCACGAAAAAAAGAGGCAGCAGTAGATGTGACAAGAAGGAAAAGGAAAGGGTAGGGAGAAAGAAACAAGATGCGGGAATGAACGGAAACGAAAAAACAAAGATTGAATTGATTTTCGTGAAAGAATGAAAGGGCATACTTTCAGCATGCGTTTCACAATCATTCACATCTGCACCGCGATGGCAGTGCCATAATCATCATCACCACCATCTTCCTCCTTCTCCTCCTCCTCATCATCATCAGCAACAGCAGCCGCATCCGCACTACCACCACAACTACTACCACCACCACCACCACCGCCGCCCCGACCACCACCCCATTAATTTCATCAAAACAATAGGACTGAGTACAAGCCACGAGCAGACAGAATACTTGCAAATTAATTGATATGAAGGGCGCTCTTTTCGTATGTACGCCTATGTGTGTATTCTAACACATCACACTGCTGTTTAAGGAACTTATACCATTAGCACCACGGCGTTATCAATACTTGTAAGCTAATGAAAGAATTCTCTAAAAATAGATCGTAATAATGTTTGATGAGGACAAATGAGCTCGCTATGTACGGAGTATTGTAATATTGCTAAATGTGAACTAATAAACACTAACCAGGAAGGGTCGTAGGATGTGCTAAGGTCAAGTTGGTTAAGAGATGGAAAGGGACTATCAGGGAATAGGGCCGATTTGGTGGCTAATCTATGACTAAATGAACTTTATTGATGCAAGAACGGTCATGTCCTGAGAGATAGCAGAAATAAGAACAATGAAAGCAAAGCCCCCCCCCCACCCTTTCCCTTAAGCCCCCACCCCATCATCACTCGATGACAACAGACAATGTATGAAGGATCTAGGCCATGATTAGACGATGTGCTTCCTTCTCACACTAAATGTACAGGTGGAATAAGGGCAGGAGGAAAAGAGGAAGAAGGGGGAGGCGAGATGTTTTCTGTATGGAGAGCTGCTCACTATCATTAATGTGAAATAACCTCTTCCCCCCCCCCCCCCCCCCCNCCAAACCTTCATCTTTGGCTTTAGCCCAATTTATAATGCATGATTATTAAAATACTCTAATAATACAGAATTCCATGGATGTGGCACATCAGCTCATGGCGACATTATTTTCTACTGGGTACAAAATTAATCAATGCGATAATCGTTGATTTTAAAACAATTAGGACCAAAGTACTGCATTACGGACTGTAACGTTACTAGGTAGTTAAATTTTCACTATTACGAATGACACTATGTGCTCAATGTCAGCAGATCTAAACAAACATCATCATGATCACATCGATTTCAAATCAAACAGATGATGTGCATAACAGTGTAAAGGAAATAATCAGACAAAGGTTAATACCTATGTTACGAAATGTTGATGATCACTGCGTGATTACTATCGATATATATTGCATATAATATATATCAACACTTAAGTGGAAAATTGAAACACTGTAGTAGAGACTTACAGCTTGGAATCTCTTATACTTGAAAAACCCGCAAAAGCACTGTGATAGTTTGGCCCCAATACAATAACAATAACAATGGCAGTAAGTTTATTAAGCTCAGACAACATCCAGTTATAAATGAGCAAGTATAATAATATATTTTTTAACAAGTAATTCATTAGCTCACTCATTCAAGCCTCTCCTTCACCATTCCCACTTTCGCTCATACTTCCGTACACTCCTCTCTCTTTCTCTCTCTCTCTCTCTTGCTCTTTTTCTCTCTCTCCTAACTTCATACCCAGTCCCTGACTGGAAATCATGAATAGATTCATTGGAATTTCGACTCCTTATTGTGGTTTATAAAAAAGGTTAGGCAAGGTTTCATTCCGTCATTTCGGTATCTTTGTTAAATATAATCACCAAGGCAATGGTGGATCAAAGTATATATAAGTATATATTATTATAAGAAAGCACAAGCATGATACAGGCTTCACACGGTTTTAGGAGAGGTTAGCTTTACAAAAACATCATGAAAACTGTCGAATTAACATTAATTTATGAAATAAGTCATAGTAGTCTAAATGACACATCTCTATTGTGAACAAGACACAAAGCTATTGTTTACAGTGAATAAACATGCACATCTTTTAACAGACCTTTCTACTTACTCGAGGCTTTCAATCCGTGGATTTGTGCATTCACTCCAGCCTGGAATACACCTTGGCGAGCACGAGTGGTAAAAACATCACAACCATTTTTTTTTTGTTTCTTGTTTTGTTACTTTGTGTCATTATATAAGAAGATGCAGGCGCGTTGGAGAATGTACGGTCGCCAGCATCAGAAATAGCACGAACGAAGAGGGAACACCCCTGTGTTTAATGTGCGTGCAAAACTTTCCTGCGCCCGTCGAAGCAGAGCGGCGCTCTTTGCTCACTTCAACAAGTCATTAGCGGCTCACGCTGAAACACGCACAAACTTTCCTTGCTAGCATCACTACAAAGCGGCGAGTAGGTTTTTGATACCGCACTCAAGAAAATTCATAATGTAGCAGTTTGATGGTATCCGAGTCGTCCCTGAATTTAGATCCTTTTTCTCTCATCCCGGTGTCCAGTCGCCATAATGTTTATTTTTTTTTCCTCCGGGTACAGTCCCCGGTTTTTTCCGTTTCCCGTAGTCACAAGCGGGCAAAGTTTCGGCCCCGTTTACGTCTCGCGAGAGAGCGCGAGAAACCCCGCACGTGGAGGCGACCATGCAGACGGAGACGGCTGATGAAAGAGATGGATTTGCGACACATTGGACACTATTGATCTACATGGGCATGTACGTGATCGAAACAAAACTCCTTTTAAACGCATCATGTAAAATTGGAAAATATAATAAGGAAAATAATAATGCAGTCTATGCTTTTAAATTTGGCACTGTGATCAAATGGCGGGCTGTGCAGTGAATTTTCATACATTATCGCCTCGTTGTCTTCCCTTTATGGACACTAATTATTAATTTCCATGGATATATACTTACATGAGCGAAACAAACATTTTTGAAACATTACTTAACATTGTATATTGTAATTATGAATATAAAAAAAGTGTCCATTTTCAAATTCAAGAGGGTAGAAAAATCGGAACAGCTGTGTACATTAAATGTAAAGAAATTCTCTCTTTCCCCTCCCTTTCCCCTCTCAACCTCACCCGGTATTAAATAAACCAACAACAACAAAAAAAACTTTCCTCATAATCTCCTTTTGTACAGCTTTTCATTTTAAAGCCTGCTGTCAATAAATGACTGAAATTATGAAAATTATATTAATAAATCAGTCATAGAGAAAAGTCGTCTTTGGTGTAGCTTAGTGACCAATACAAAATCTTGCTGGCGTTACCTTTAGACTGATTGTCTCTTTAACCATTTTCCTTCGCAGACATCTCAACTTGATTTAGAGGAGACCAGCAGATTACTGTCTGCTCTGATCAGCACAACACAATGCCCTAACTGGATAGACGGACAATGGTGTTAGATGTCGAAATCAACTCATCAATGCTTAACCCTTGTATTCACTGTAATAAGAGGGAAGTCTCCAATCCATTCAACCCCTTACGTACCTTTGAGAACCTTTAACTCAATTTATCATTCTTACTTGGTTGATTGGACGAATGTGTGGTTAAATTACACGATAATAACACAGCAGATTAAGCTTCCGACTGGTATCGATTGATTAATGCAGATTTCATGATAACAGATTGATGATTACACACACACAATCAGCCATGAATTACGAAGGTTGCATGAAATTCGAGCCCGAAATCGAGTCCATAAATACTGCCATTCAGTTCCTATCACGAAGCCATAATCCTAGCTTCGAAATTGAATTTCCCATTAGCCAATATTGCGTCCATAGCCTAAAAACAATATATCTACATGTGTAATTCAATACCATTGACTTAAACTGTCCATAAAGTAAATATAGGTTCACTGACAGTCCTTACTTTGGAACGAAAAGTGCAGCACGGGAATTCTGGTTTCAGCACTTGTCCCAGAGGTATGAAAGATAACAACAACAACAACAACAACAACAACAACAACAACAACAACAACAACAACAACAACAACAACAACAACAACAAAAAGCCACTGAGTATGAATCTTCTACATTCTTGTAACCAGTGAAAACACCACAGATATTATTATTGAGTCTGCAGAATGTAGCAGTTTGCAGAATGTCTCTCGGTTGATCATGTAGCAGTTTGACCACATTATGACCACTCGCGGTCAGCCGTAATTTATTCTGGAGCCGCCCTCATTCATATTTTTCCTTCTGTCTTTAAACAGAGAAAGAAAAGGACAGATTAAGACCCATAAGCTTGCAGGACAGGAATCGATGCCAAGAAGTTAAGAAGTCTGGGATATTCCGATTTGCGAAGTTATAAACGGCAGAAATGTTGATAACAATATCGTGCACGTTTATCACATTTTCACAACAATTGCGCAGAGTACATTTGCAAATGCATTTTTTTTAAATGGTGAGGGGATGGGGCCAGAGTGATCACCATTATGCTATTCTTTCTTCTATATTCCTTTTTAAGGGCATAATTTTGAGTGATAATACAGGAAGATATCAAGTATAACAAGAGAGAAACAAGTATAAGAGGAATGAGCAATAACCAAATGTTAATCTGTGAGAGCATACTCGCCACCTTTGAAAAATATCATCTCCTGGCATAGCAGCATAAGGATGGCAGCTATGAACAAATCAGGTGAAAATGGAGATAACATAGTACCTATAGTAAGATAGGATAAGATAAGATAAGATAAGATAGGATAAGATACGTTTATTCATCTAAAAGGGAAATGTGTCTTTGTTACAGTGATTACTATGGGTATGTTTACATAAATACATAAAGAAAAAGTACTCATGCGTGCAGATAGTCCCATGTAAACATGGACTTGCATATTATACTATCTTTTTCTCTTTCCCTCTCTCACCCACCCATCCACCCACTTCACACACACACACACACACACACACACACACACACACACACACACACACACATTTCTCTTTACTCTACTTCTCAAACACAAATACACACCGTACACTATACATACACACTTTGAGTCAGATAGGTTCGACAATATAGGTATGAAATGCGGGATAACTCCAGCTTTGAGTCAAAGCAGTTCATATAAATGTTGAAAATTAGGGTGAGATTTTTAGTGAACTGAATTTAAAGTTGTAGAAGAATGAATGCGTCCGTATTATACAGAAGACCTTGTGAGCAGCTCGGCATAGGTGGGCAGCTATCAGTGGAAAAGGCGGATTTTATTTCGTTTTGAGTCGCGGGTTTAGTGAAAGTGTTGACATCTATAATTAGGTCTTTCGTGAGTCTAAAAGCCACAGGGGAGGCTTTCATATCTCTGTAACTTTAGGAGCTATTCAGTCTTAACCTATTCCAATAGTCAGAGATGTATGGAAATATGCAAGAAAAACAATACGTAGGGTAAGAGTTAACAGTGGCATAAGATGTCACCGAGACCAGAGCTTCATTGTGGCTGCATATAAAGTGAGGAAGAAAATTAAGAAGAAACAGTATGTGTTTGAACAGCCATCTTACGACTTCGAATTATTGAGGATGTGGTCTTTGAAAACCTGTACTATTTAATAAAATTATCTCTGGTCAGGGTCTTCTTCTTTTTCAATCAAAATCCATGTCTCGAAGAACAAAGACATATGGTTATTATCGCCACCTCTTGATCCAAGGATTAAAAAAAATATATAAAAAATTCCGTAAAAACCAGCGATATCAAGAATTCAGAGATTGCACTTTTGTAGGCTACATACAATACTTTGATCACAGTGAATATGCTTTCATTTATAAACGAATTTAAGATTAAATGTGATCTTTCTTCAGATTTAACACATGCTGAAATAAATGAATAAGAAAATGCGTAGAGGTAAAAGTACAAGACAAAATTAAATAGGCTAAAAGTAGATATCACGGTACTATACGAGGGCTGTCCCACGGGAAACCGGAAAAGGGCTATAAAATCAACAATTTTAGCTTTATTTTGGCCTAACTTTCACACAAAGTACCTTGAATAATGCTTTATTTTTCGATATAATCACCATTAAGATTGATACATTTTTCCCATCGCTGGACCAGGGAGAAGATACCCTCCTTGAAAAAAGTTACGTCAAGAGATTTCAACCAGTCTTGCACAGCTTCAATGGGGTTTTCGCTGTTCGCGAACCTCTGTCCAGCCAGATGACCCTTCAAGGGACTGAAAAGGTGGTAATCAGATGGGGCTAGATCAGGAGTGTGAGCAGGATGGGGTAAAACTTCCCAGCCGTACCTTTGGACCCAGTCTTTGGTGATGTTTGGGGTATGAGAGGTGGCGTTATCGTGCTGCAAAATCACACTGCTGGTCAATCGTCCAGGTCTTTTGCGGCGTATTGCCTCTCTCAGTTTATCAAGAGTTTGACAATATCTGTTGGCATTGATGGTCTGTCCTGGATCCAAAATGTCGAGAAGCAAAATGTCGTAAAACTAGCATCACCACCACCACTACCACCACTACCGTCACCAACACATCATGATGATCATCATCATCTGCAATAGAGAAAAACCTCTCAAACGAGGCTTTACATACACTTTTACATTATATTCCAACTTGTCATCATCATTATCATCATCTTCATCATCACCACCACCATCATCAACGACAATAACAGCAAGCATACCGAAACCAAAGCCATCATCACACCAGCACCAGCGCCTACCACCATCCATAACAACAGCAAGAAGATCAACTGTGACAATAACATGACCCGAGGCAACCACCACCACCATCATCATCATCATCATCATCACCATCAAAACTATGATCACCATCATTATCACCACTACCACCACCACCATCACCACCACCATCACAACAACAACAACAGCAGCAACAACAGCAGCAGCAACAACAACAACAACAACAACAACAACAACAACAACAACAACAACAACAACAACACCCCACCTCCCATTAACCCCTCAACTACGGTGCATCCCACTGGTCAAATAAATAGTCTCCAAATTCATGAAATGGAAATCAGCCGGGAGATACAAATTAAGGGGAAGAGAAAACCCATTTAGATTGCCAGGCTCACTGGAGACTAATACTTCTCACTATCCCCGCCGTGGGAGGACAATGGCGTGCACACAATCTGTCCCCTATTCATCTCCTATTCAACTGTCATTGATGTGGATGTGTTTCTAATGCAACGTAATTAAAGCACCCGAAGCGTAGTCTACATATTTATACCTAATGGCCTGCACGTGGTAATATCTACCTACCCTTGGTGGTAGGAGGAACTGATTGATTGGCATGCACTTTCAGGGCCTTTATATTGAAGGGCATAATAGATACGTGTTTGCATTACGTCTTTGGGGAACAAAAGAGAGAGGAAAAAACTACAGAGAAAAAATAAATGTATTCATTGACCGGTATAAATGCATATCGAGTCTATTGCGTGCATCTTCCTTTTTCACATTTTGTGTGTGTGTGTGTGTGTGTGTGTGTGTGTGTGTGTGTGTG
>JAWQUT010000138.1:103886-113977 GCA_033807755.1 Ellobium chinense
GTATAAGAAAAAAGTTTAAGGTTACACACGCACATTAATTTTGAGGTCACTTCAATTGGAGTTAAAAGGAAGGGTGATTTGTTTATCACATCATTTTTGTCTTCGTCTCAGGGACCCAATGACCGTAGCTGTGGCCTGTTCTAATGCATTTGTCACTTTTCTGGCCAGTTTAGGCTAAATTAAAGGAGCACTATTTCGGGTCAGAGGTTTGAAAAGATAGGGGCTACCAATGAGCTAACCTCCTGTTATCTTGAAATAGCCTGAGGCCTAAGCTGACTTTTCATGGAGATGGTTCAAACGAGGAGACACAGCAAAAAACTTTACTTGTCAGGCGCTATTAAAAATAATGTATTTTTTAAGATCAGACACTTATCTCCATTACTGGTGAGTGAAAAAACAGAACAGTCGACGAAAATGAGGGCTGGAGTGACGGCAGTCGACAGTACAGAGTAATATATTTATAGCAAAAAGATTTGGGCGTGTGTAACCTTAAGAAAGCTCCAGTTAATTTCACCTTTTTCTGAGCTAACGAGAATTGAAGTAATGTACGTAACAAATCTTTAACTACTTCATTTGTATAATGGTAGACCATTGAAAACGACCCTCAATGGTCCGTAATTTCAAACTTTCTAGCTACATTTCTGACCCACTTCTTGAAATCAATCTTATCTCGGGGTTCCAGAACACAGACGCATCAGCAAGAACCCAATAATAATCGAACAAAGGACTAACACGGTGTTTCCATAGAATTCGGCACATCACGCCACGCCACTTCACCGGAGTGTTTTTTTGTACATCTCAGATTTTTTTCTTTGTTAATCGGACGGAGCCACCGTGCCTCACATCTTTGAAAGTCATTCTTCGGTAGAGGTGTGTCTATATCGGATGGCCAAAAAAAAAAAGTTTAGTTAATTTCAAAGTAGCACAACTTTAATAGTTCAAATTTAATACACTTGAAATTTGGTACACAACAGCACGTAGACTTTTTCTGCTAATGCTGCAAATTTCAAATATCTAAGTGTTATGGTTATGTCACAGCTGAACAAAATAAGAATACATAATATTTCTAACAATAACATATCAGGATGCGTGAAACACGCTGAGCCAGGCATATTTTTTTTTGGGCGGTCATAAAAGTATCACCTAGATCGCAATAATTATCGCTCACACTTCTCCTTTTCGTACTCAATATTTTATTCCAGTCTTTGCTTTATTCTTGAAATTATTGGATTTTGAATTGTGTGTTATTTTTTCTTATCCACATGCTATGTCATGATTTCAATTCACGTGACCTGCTGGATCCCATGGAAACACGCCGTAACATTGCTGGTAACTTCACCCGGACTTCCATCCATCTTCAGATGTTCACGTCTTGATTAAAACAACAAATCAGGGTCTAATGACATGATAAGGTAATGATGCATCAAATGTTTACTGAAAATATGGGAAAAACTTCGGGCCTAGATAGTCACTACTGGGAAATCAGACGGGTCTGGGAGGCGCCAAAGAAAGGTAGATCTAAACCTTCGCGGAGTGGTAAGGAAACCATATCCTCTACCAACAAGAATAACTCAGGGCATAACGAAACTGAATCCTCGAGCCGAATGGGGCATTCTGACAGGATGGGATATGAGAGGAAGCCACGGAACATTGAGGTTGTCCTCTACCAATAAGGTCTCTGTAGTACTTTGGATCGAGTCCGTTACGTGATTTACTTCTCGGTTTTTTTTAAGTGTACTCATGACAGTCATCAGTAACCGCCTGGTGTAAGCAATCGAAAGAAGACAATACGGGACAAAATAGGTGTCCAAGGAGAATTAGGAGAGGGGAAAGAGTAAAGAAGAACTAGAAGACAGAAGATAGATGATAGAAGAAAGAGTAGGAAAAATAAGAAAGAAAGAGAAAAGGAAACAGAAGTGGTGACGGTAGAGGCGACGGAGGAAGAAAGTTTCACCAGGAGGAAAGATGGATAACATCTCTTCTGTGCTACATACTAAAGATCATCTTTCAAACCTCCACTTCACTGTAAGTGTGTTTTGTTGCACTCCATGACGTCAGGAAAGGAATTTTGCAAATGCATACTAAAACATTTAGCACCAGGAAAATGATGAAGTTATAACATCATGCCAGCTGTAAACTAGCTTTTGCGATATCAAATCCAGCCTTTAATATCTCATTGATCTGCATTTCTGATCTCCCATGGTGCCCGCATAATTTTATTTGAACAGTCAATATTTGCTGAAAATCACCACATTGAAATCGGTAAGGGGTGCTAGCATTTTAAATGTAACTGAGTTTACATAAAGTTTTAGAACTGCCATTTAAACACACTTTTTGAAACCCACGTGTAAATAAGTTTCATTACAACAATTTAAAAATCGCTCTTTTGATTCAGATTAAGTGTCCACAAAAGTTCTGTGCAAAATCCATATCTGTCCTGCTTTATCTTTCTGGGTTTCGTTCAGCTTCCAGTCTACCAGATAATGTACAAGTGAGACACTGTGTTTTGCTCCAGGGGTTAGGTCTGTTTTGGCAGGCAGAATGTTCGTGAGTAGCGTCGGTAAACTGAGTCATGGCCAATATTGTGTATATTTTGAGCACAAGGTATTTACTGACAGTAACCAAGCTCCAGCCGTAGGCAAACACAGATGAACGAGGCTAATGCATTGAAATACCCAGAGAGATAGACTTGAGCTATCCACTCAAGGCTCTTCATAGGTGGCTGCATGAGATGATCCTACTGTGCTCTGCTGAATTTGAGCTTGTGACCACATCACTCACTACTCCAGTCCACAATTCAACAGTGTTGCCTTTCACTAGTCGATAACTTCTTCATTGCATGTGGCTCGTGGTAATATTAATATGTTGCGTAAACTACAGTGAACACTGCTAATGTTTTGAAAGTTGCCCGTGGTTACTGCAGTACGTTAACAAATGTGAGCGTTGAAGCTTACGTCCACAGGAGCTGCCATCTCCACCAAAACCTAAGGCTACAGGTTGAGTTAAACGTGTTGGGGTTTACGCCCATGAGAGCTATAAATAAACTGTTCGCTCTATTAAAATTTCGTTTCGTACTTGTCACAAAGACGCATGCCAAGACAGCTGAAACGTTGCAACTCTAGAAAGTGGCTGAAAGCAGAATCCTGTGAAATGTCAAGCATTGCCCTGGTTCCCATGGCAGGCAGACAGAAGGTGAGCAGAAGAAGTTTCGTTAAGAGCTCACGATTATTCTGTGTTGCATTTTTTTACGGCGAGCTCGAGTTGGGGGTGTCAGCAGGAAGGTCAGAAAGACAGAGTGAAGCTAGTGGTGGAAGACATTGCTCTGAAACCTGCAAAAAGTGTGTGTGTGGGAAGGGGGGNGGGGGGGGGAGGAGGAGGGGTAGGAAAGAAAGATGAAGAGCTAGAAGAGCCCAAACTGACTGTTTTTTTTATTCTGGAATCCTATAAAATCCTGTTTAGAGACAGAATTATTTTTGAATACAGCTCTGATTTATCATGATTTTTTGTTTTCAACCTTTTTCTAATCCATTTTGAACAATGCAATCGCCGTGAGAAATACAAAGAGGAGAAAGCAACAGATTACACCAAATAAAAAAATCTACGCCTCTGACAGTCATAATGTACAGAGGATCCAAATACTGATTCAAGAGTTGAAGATAGCTCTGCATGGATTTGTAAATGATCCGTGAGCGGGTGTTGGTCTAAGACATCCCTGCTTTAGGTATAATCCTATCTTGATTGGCTATCTGTCTTGCTCTGTTGTCTGTTCTGGGAATTTACTCACCATTAAAATTTAGGCACAAGGACAATGGTAGCTTTCCGTCATTATTATCCAGAAGATAGATCAAAGCAAAAGAATATGTGGTATAAAAAAAAAAGTTGTCCGTTTGAGATTCAGTCTGAAAGAGCTATTGCACTGACCTTTGAGCCGTGTACAGTAATGAGAAAACTAGCAATGGTATTAATTATTAATTAATATTAAAATTAATCTATTCTAGGTCAGTCATACTGGTTCTAGATATTTATGAGCCATTCGGTAAGACATAGAGGGTGCTGTATAAAACTGAAGCTTTACCTTACACCTTGACCTTCGCCTTCTTCAGGAACATTCTCCCTATCTAAATACCACCCACGATTAGTCACTTACAAGACGCACTTACAGCATGCCAGTACTTCCTATCCGGGTGAAGTATGATTTTGTGTAAACATTAAGTAGAGGCCCCCACCTTGCTAACGGAGGTAAGAAGTGAAAAACATGTGCTAAGCCATGTGGAGGTTACCGGTAGAAAATCTAACTATTCTCCAGTTATGTGGAGCGTTGGGCCACTTATTTCAATGGAAATTCCGCCATTTAGAAACTCCAGCACATTCTAAATGGATTTAAACAGATGCTCTTGGAGCTGAATTACACTCTAGGGCAAGAGATAAAAATACTAAGATCCATTATGTACACAACTTAAACATTCTGTTCTGACAAGGGTCTTCATTATCAGTCAAGAAATGGCAAGATGCATCGGTCTTACCGAACACGATGTTTCCAATGGAGTGAGGGGTGAGGGAGTCCGAATTATCATGAACTTTTACAGCGTTATACTTTTATACAAAGACAAGAATAGCCAGAATTTTGGAAAGCGACAGAACAAAAAATTTAGACCCTATCGATCGAAATACGATTTTCCGGGTCAGGGACACTTAACTTATTATTAAAGACAAGCAATGGCATAAAACATGCGTAAGTGAATGAGATAACGATAAAAGGGAATCCTGCTTAATCTACTGAAGTCATATAGTCAAATTATAGAGAAACAGAAATAGACAGGACAGGTTAGCAAGGAAGACTGGGCATTAACAGCGTTAATATATGATAAAAACATATTATATTCGGTGCTGCACATCACAGCTATCCGTGAAAGGTTTTTCCGACTGATGTGACCTTCCACGAATGGCACATTCTTCATCTTTAGGGAAAGAATGAACTGAAAATGGGATAGGGCAAGATACACACATTCTATGGGAGTCATATTATGTTTTGGGCACCTATGCATTTGCCATAAAATGTATTTTTTTTCTGTTGTTCGAACAGCCAACAACGCAACAGCGTTGCCTCTCAATGGCCGAAAACTTCTCCACGACTGCGTGCGTCTCATGGTAATGTTTACGTATTATTCACCGAAGCGAAAGTGATAAAGGGCATAAATTAATGGCCTTGCGTTAGTCGTGGGTCACGGGAGTCATGAATACATCTATCTAAAAACTGTATAAACTGGAGGTTCAGGCCCCCTGCTTAAGTCTTGAATGGTTTTTCTTCGCGATCTCTCATGCTTCCCATCTTGGTCAATACTTCATCAAAACATATCCGGTTGAATGAATCCGAATCAGCATATGTGTAATGCTCACCGACATTGCTAACAACCGTAACGGGAGAAAGAAGCCTAAATGGAAATGAAACAATCGGTTTGAACTTCTGTTTACCTCCTTCCCTCCCCTCTTCACGCCTCCCCTTCTCCGGAAGTTTGAAAACAAATGTCAAGATAAAAACGTATCTCTTCATAATCACACGAGGCAAAAAAGCATCACCGGTGGCTAAGTGAATGTTTGACAGGGCGGCGTGGGCGTAACAGATTGTGGTTATGGGTCAATACCTTAAATCTTAAGTATCGTGATCCTCAGTATTCAAGCTTAACGTATTGAAAATATCAATTCCATTTCGATTCTGATATTTAGTGCCGAATTGGGCATTTTGATTTTTTCGACAATTCCAACACTTTCGATACTGCCAATGCTTTCTATATTTCCGAAACTTTAGATATAATCGATAATTCGGACATTGAATTGAAATTTATGATTATCGAAATAATCGAAACTCCGAAATGTTACTCCCACCACTAATAGATTGTAGTGCGGCAGTGACACATTGAGGGCAGGCGGGTGATGCCTTAACAAATACATTATGATTTACCTACCTGGTTCGGGAGAAGAGGCTGGAAGTGTTTTATGGGGTTAACCCGAAAGGTAGGTGTGAAACGACCAGAGGAACAACAAAAAATAGATCGGATGTAATTTTCACACCGGGATATTTCCAGACAGACGGGCACAGCAGTGTTCTGAGGGTGGCATTTCCAAGGTGTCTTACCATGCCTAGCTAATCATACTCATTATTTGCCAACTTTTCAGAGAAAAAAATTGGAGATATGGTTAGTACGGGATGGTTGAGTACGGGCGTCTTTCGTTGCTTCTAACAGTTTGCATTTTTCTCATCCAGTAAATCTCACTTAATCCTGCTCACTCTGTTTTTGCAAAAAAGCCCAGTACAACAATACCATTGACTGCTTACTCCTCTTTTCAATGCAAGAAACATTGAAGCGGACGTGAAGAGGTACAAAATAATCCAATAATTATTTCTGAGCAATCCGAGAGTGGTAACAGTGCTGTTTTCTCTTTTCGAGAAAACTTAAAATTTGTAAACTTGTTGAGATCGTGAACCACACAATTAGGAACCTAATCTACATCCACCACTACTTTCTTCCTCTTTCAAAATGTACAAAGCCTTAACATATGTCTCTATTGGCTTTTGCCTTTCCTTTCCTTTCCTCCACAGTTTACAAACTGAATTTCTCTGTGCAACGCACTGATGTCCTCGACATTACTTTCCAGCATAAATATGCAAATTTCAGTTTTCTCCAGTTCAAACACCCCTTCCCTTCCCCTGATCCCTGCAAAAACCCGTTTATTACCGCGGTTGCATTTACGCCATACCTCCCCACCGGGCGCCACCTCTGTCTTCATCTTTGTATCCATTCCCATTCCCATCCCACCCATCCCATCTCGGAACGCAGTGCAGCTCTTCTCTCGCAGGCTTTTGTCAGTTCGACCAACACAGTTCAGTTTTATATAGCTTTAATAAATCAGACCAATTTTTTATGTCAGACCTCAAAAGCGAGCTCGTTATCAGTTAAGAATGAGCTCATTTGCCAAAAAAAAAAAGTCTGCGCAAACCATGAACTGAAGGTCCCTAGAACAAAGATACTTATAAATGAGTTCTATTGTGGTTTAATTCCCTTGCGTTCCTCGCCAAAGTAAATAGACCAGGAGACACAGAAATGAACTCAGAAAACACTTCTGTGTGTGTTTATTAAGTCTACGGCGTAAGTAAAATATGACCACAGATGGATGCTGACGCACAGTGCACTTCCGGGTCAACGAAGCAACAGCAATCATTGTAAGGTAAATCAAAAGGGTTCGTTCCCTTTGATTTATATAAATTGAACTGCAACTATTTGGATATCCGATAGCATTGTTTGTTGCTATTTTCTTTATACTCGTTTCCAGCGAAAATAAGAATAGACGTAATTCAGGTCTTCGTCTAATATTCGCCATCTCAAGCAGTAGCTATCAAAATATACAATAAATGTTTAAAGACTGATGGGTTTTGAGATCGTGACCATTCATGCCATATCAAAGAAAAATGGAGAGAAAATGATATGGAGATGGGGGAAGGCTAGATCGAGCATGCATAAGACGAAAGAACGAAAGAAGAATGTCGAATAATATACTTAAAAAAAATATCTAGATTTCAATATGATTAATGAAGAAACCTACAGGTACAAATGTTAACTATTTGTTTACTCTTTCCCTAATGACATGCTCGAGCTTAGCTTTGTTTTTTGAAACAATGAACTGGACTATGTATTTATAAATCTGTACGTTGATGATTTCCTGTCCAATCTATCGCATCTGACCCGCAACTTGTTAAATGGTTTTTCTACAGTACTGTCCAATACGGCCTGGGCATGATCAATTAACTCGTTAAACATGCTTAACATGAAAGGCCGCTGACATTTCCGAACTCACACTGGCGCATCGCTAACGGAGGGATCACGCGGTTCCAATTTTCATTTCTGGAACCATAACTTATACACCATTCAGCACTTTGGCGAGCAATCTTCTATGTCAAATCCAAAGAGAGGTGCACCAAAATTGCACAACAATACGTCCAAATTATTTACTAATCGAAATGCGAATGGAACTTACAAACGTGTGAACTCCCATATTCTATTATGATGTTGCTGCTGTTATCGCCTCTTTCTACACATCTGCACCAGATGATGTACACAGTAATATTAAAAAGTCTGTTCTTTAGATGCATGTTCAACAAGTACATCTATTATTATCAGTATGCACGGCCATAGTCTACTGTATTGTAATATCAAACATCTACTTCTTACACATACGTGCACCACACAATGTGTGCAAATACCAAATCATCATTACCATTGATAATTGAGAGCTTGTGCAATAACGATATGATCTCTTATCATCGTAAGTATTACAGTAGCGCACCGGTGCTGAATACATCCTTGGTAACGTTCAGTGTGAATGAAATTCTTGCGATAGTCAGAAATTCTATCGTTAATGCGCAAGACCTCGAGCTTATTGAAACGGTGACTGCAGCATTAGGCTAAGACAACGAGATTATTGGTTACTGTTAGTGCGTGGTGCATGAGTTTACTTGGTCTTGTAGTTTCAAATAATTGTGGATCGTAGCTGGAAAGATGGATGGATAAGTCAGTTGGTAGGAAATGGACATATGGATGAATAGATTCATGAATGAAACAGAAACGAGTAACAGACAGACTAATAGATGGTAAACTACACAGATAAATAAAGGAATGCGTTAAGCATATCGATATTCTTACGGTTTGCTCTTATACAGTATTCGTAAGACCCCATGAACTCGAGTCGCAGAAAACTGATCCGTGTGCTATTTGAGTTAGTGAATAAAATTTCGAATAGGAAATTAGGGACTCAAGACATGAACTTTACGGTCAGCTAGCGGTGGGCAGTATCATTTCTGATTATCTATACTTTCGATACTTAGGAACTTCAATCCAATATCGGAAGTATCGAAAATATGGGAAAGTATTGAAAGTATCGAATGCCTACCAGGCACTAAATATTAGAATCGAAATGTAGTAGATACTTTTGATACTCGTGATAGTTACAATTCAAGTATCGCCCCTCTCCCCAAATTAAAACCAGTATGAGGGTTTCTAAGAGTATGTGAGATGCGAGTTAGCGCAAGGGAGATTATTCTGCCTAACTAACTATGTTCCTTTTACTTTCAACTACACCAGATCCTCTTGGTTGGACAAACAAACCAGCAAACTGTATATTTACAAGGGAAACTGGGTGAGTGATTGATAGATCTGGTTTACATTAATTCCTCAATGTACACCGCGCATCTAACATAATGACCACAGTCGAACGCGCCCGGTCCTCACTAGCGTGAAATTCAATCAGGCGCGATACCCTATGAACTAATAACGTTTGAGTAAGGCGGAAGTCCTAGGCAACGCCCGTGGTGTTAGTGGACGTTCATGCTTGTCTGACTCCACTTGTTAGATGATCGGAGCGCACCGCGTAACGTTATCGCACAAATAATTCTCTTTTCACTGACCTGGCGATGCATGGCCGTTAAGGTAAACGGTTTACATAAATGGGGGTTAAAAAGTATTCCTTACTTTATGGGAAATGAAGTCATGATTAAAAACAAAAAGTGGGTTGATGTCATAAAGTCGCCCATCTATTTGTATGCCGCATTTGCCAGTTTTTTTCAGAACAGCGTTTTGAAGTTTCAATGAGATTCAGAATTGATAACATACGTCCACTGAGTAAATGTTTGATATCTTCGAAACTATTAAAGCTGTCGATACATCACCTCGTGAGAGCATAAATCTTGCTCTGGGCGTTCGAAAAGTAATGTCAGCTCAAAACAACCAAAATATCGCATACACTCTTTCGTGAGACGGGCGACGAGAAGAGCTTTCGTTGAATCACACAAGTACGTGCATGTACGTGTAGATATTGAGAAAGTGGTAAAAGTTGAGTACTCGATTATCTGCTTATGTAAAAAGATTTGTGAAGATGAGTAAGCGCATGCCGAATGTGCTAATTATGAAAACAAAACAATAGGAGTGGCGCTGCTGGTTGCTTGCCATAATCAGGCCAAACCTCCTACTGTCCTAATTTTTATTTGAACCAGACTAGACGAGAGAGAGAGAGAGAGAGAGAGAGAGAGAGAGAGAGAGAGA
>JAWQUT010000138.1:114061-119061 GCA_033807755.1 Ellobium chinense
GTGTGTGTATGTGTATGTGTGAGAGAGAGAGAGAGAGAGAGAGAGAGAGAGAGAGAGAGAGAGAGTGATAGAAAAATCAGAGTTTCTGAACTGGAGATATGTGTATGATATACAGTACACTGCGTCAAGCCAAACCAATTACTGCAATCCAGCTCTTGATATACTACGATTTAATTTGACCGAATTACTACATCTTCATCACAGAATCGGTTCCTATTTTTAACAATAGTCGAAATCTGCTCCAAAGAATGTTGAATGTTGTTTTAAAATCGGTATGCTGTATGCTTTGTAGAGAAATAGACAATAATGATTGATGGATTGGTTGGTTGAATCACTGATTGATTAACTGATTGACTGAACATTTAATTTTCGTTGACTGACTGATGAATTGATTAATTTCTCGTTTGACTGACTGACTGGTCAGTTGATTGAATAACTGATCCATCCCGTCATTTGTCATATGTGATCAGGGTTTTTCTTAATAAACATTTTCTCACTTTCAAACTTTCAAATGTGTTCCCTTCCTGGGCCACACTCACCGTGCACTTGCATTTAGTTAGTAAAAAGATATCTTGTAAGCCCATAAAATCTCTATCATTTGCCATTCTTTTCTGGAGAGAAGCAATATACTTGATAGCCAGATATCACACACATGGGGTTCAATAAAACAATATATAAGAGTCGGAGATTGTCGGATCAGGTCATGCACAGCCTCCGCTTAGAAGGTTTATTTACAGTTTTACATAAAAAGTATGACATGACCAAATTCAGAGCAATAATGCCATTTGTTGTTATACTCACTCGCAAGATCAAGCTAAGCTGTAGGATTATCTGTATAGCTTATCATATTCACAAAAAAAAAATCCACTCCTTATCAACACCGAACGCACCAGTAGTGTGCTCGCTAGAAGCGATTTCTTCTTTCCTTAGCAAAAAAGTGAAAAACAAAACAAAAACATAACGGAATCTAGCTCCGTGGTCTACCTTGTCAAGATACATCAGCTCACGCATTCATGCGATGAGATATGTTAGGAATCATCAAACGCCGCTCTCCACCTGAAAAGATAACCTGTGAGTGAGTGCGTGAGAAGTAGATGTACCTTCAAACAACTCCTTACGTAAAACATGTACAGTGTGTTCGGCTATCAACAAGCCGACTACCCCAGAAGAAAGACTGTCCAGGTGTTAGGGTACAAGTAATGTTGTACTCAATGTAGTCTGTACTTACTTCATATCACATTCATTTAAAGCCAGGGCTTCCCAGACTAAAAATGGATATTCGGACATTTATCACGTTTCTAATTACATTGAAAATTTAACATCAACAGAAGGTTTCACTAAGAGTTTATTTGAAAGACCCTTAACGGTTTCTCACTGTTGCAATATGATGTAAGCCATACTTATTAGATTGTCATATTCTTAACACAAAGAGATGCTGGCTCAAACAACAGCGCATAGCTACTTTTGCATACCGGCGCACTTCGTGACATAATTTAGACAGAGTAATTTCTGACTAGTCGTTAAGTCTATCATCTCGGAATTAGCCATTTTAATATAATCTTTATCAGTCTCATTACTCGTGCATTCTTCCCTTAGGAAGTAGATCTTATGGCCCACAGCTTGAGTAAGCAAAGACGCAAGAACTCATTAAACGTTTGGAGATAAATCGTGGAGGTTATCAAAGAATAAAGAGTCTCTATTATCTAATTATCTCCCGTGGAGTTTGCAAAAGCCTAAGCTTACAAAGGAAAATCAATTTTTTTTTTGGATCTTCTTCTTCACCTCGTTGCAAGTTGTGTTGAAACTGGAAATTAGAACGTAGTTGTCCTAACTTGATGAATATTTTGAACCAGGATTGAATGGTTTATCCAGCAACCCTCAACTCGTATCTACGTATTTAATCTGTTACGCCATATAAGAAAGCCATGACTGTTGTGGAAACTACTAGAATAAGAAATTTGTTACCATCTTTATCACGGTTACCGTCTTTAGATTATACCAGATTTCAGGACATATAGGACGAGTGGTGTGGACATTATAGTCTACCAAATTATACAAGCTTCGAACTGATCAAAACACGAATCACGATCAGTAGAACTAAACCTAATGTAGATACTGGTGCACCGATGCGTTATGGCGGGCTGTCAAACATAATAAGATAGACAATATTACTAGGGAGAGTATCAGTAACACATGGCCAAAGAGTATCAAACTGATTAGGCAAGAGCCAAGAAAATGTCGAAGTGGACACCAGATTTGTCTAATGGAATTTAAGTACACCCCAACTGGAAAATTAGAAAAGGTACTTGAAAATGGCCAAAGATTTCAAGCAGATGACCGTTTACCATGAGTCTCTTTTGATCACAGTTTCGGCAGTGCCTCTTTGTTTCAGAAGAACATCAACCGAGGAACATGTGTCACAGTAAATTACTGGTTTACTTCATAGCCATGCACTAAGTATATTAATTATGGTCCTTTTTCTTTCATTCATTCATCATCAGCCATATATTAAATATGATACATTATGATCCCTTTTCTCATTCATTCTTTCGTAGCCATACATTAAGTGTGATACATTATGATCCTTTTTTCTCATTCATGCTTCATTAGCCATACATTAGGAAGGTTTACATTATGATCCTTTTTTCATTCATTCTTTCGTACCCATATATTAAATGCGATACATTATGATCCTTTTTTCTCATTCATTCTTTCGTAACCATACATTAAGTATGATACATTATGATCCCTTTTCTCATTCATTCTTCATTAGCCATACATTAGGTATGGTACATTATGATCCTTTTTTTTCATCCATTCTTTCGCAGCCATGCATTAAGTATAATACATTATGATCCTTTTTGCAATCATTCTTTCGTAGTCATACCTTAAATATTATACAGTATAATCCTTTTGCTAATTAACTCTTTAATTGGATGCCGCAGTTCACTTAAACATAAAAAGAATAATAGAAAACTGTACTTTTTGTCAAAGCCAGTTTTAATATCCATATCGTTTATTTATACTGTGTAAGAATTTCACGGCACATCTGTTTCTTTTCATGCAACACGATATCATTAAACAGATAGATAAATATCGCTCCGCTTGTTATGCTACAGCTTAACGCAGACATCATAAAATCTTCCAAGGACTCCATGAATTTATGGGACATCAAGAAATCATGATGGATTTTAAAGAGAATCTCCCTATGCTCTGATTACCACCAACATTCTTCCTGTGTGTGCGTTTGAGGTGTAGGGAGGGGCAGACAGAGCGTGATACGAGCAAATATTGCGAAAGAGTAAACCACATCAAAGTTTGTAGCTACGCATATTATCACCTCACACAGATTTTGTATCCGTGTTACGTGTAATACAAATACAAGAGGCAGTGATACCAGAGAATGAACAGGGACTGAAGTGAGGGAGGGGCTAAGGTTAAACACTTAGATCCTCTTCCTATTGCTCACTCAGAAATTTAGTCGAACCTTGATGATGAAACGAACAGTTGTAACACTTGCTCCCCGCTCCCCCTCTCCTCCTCAAAATAAAAACACCATACATTCCTTGCTGGTCATATTTGTTTCTTCAGTGCCAGATCACAACGCCATAATTGCGCCTTAACTGTCTTGATAAGGGTAATGGCTTGCGGATTTCGTGTTGCTAATGAAGTTAAATGTGCAAAAATTTCATGATGGTATAGAAGAATGGGAAACTAGACAATGGCGGCCTATCAATAGATGGAGTAGTCAGAGCTATATGCACTCTAAGTTTCAGTGGCAGCAGTTGTATCGCCTTCACTATTATCTCACCATACCGATGATCACTTTATATATTCTTGTGATCAGTGTTTTCTTAAATATCAAAGTAAATTTCTTAAGTTTCGCTGGTTTGGACAGAAATTCTTATTTTTTAAAATCTTTGTTTCAAATAACGAAGCTAACTATTCCCATCACTTCCCTTACCTACACCAATACCGCCATCATCATGGCACCATCACAGTCCGCCTCGCTTTATGTAGTTGTATTACTGTAGTTATTAAAATATTATTGTCTGCGGTTGTTGTAAATTTGACATGGTTAATGTTCATCTTGTTCGAAATCACAAACTGTGAAATTCAGGTTCACTGCCAGATTTATTTGTAAGCTAAATATTATAAGCTCAAACTGCAGGTTAGGGCCCTACAATCAGCCTCATAAAATTTCTGATCTTGTTTTCCTTACCTTTTACAATTCCATTGATTCTTTAGACGTAATTAAGTTAACCCTTTATGCTAATTTTGACCGGCCTTAACGAGAACTCCTGCATTTACTAGTTGGGCGCTCTCCAACAGCCAAGTAGCTGCTTGTCTCGTATACACAATTATTATTTATCTTTGCGTAGTTTCTAAAACGATACTTTCTGGTGTAACTGTTCTTTAAACAAGCCACCGAAGAGCTAAGTCCAGAGGACTGCTAGATCGCGAAAGTAAGTCCTTTAGATTGGAAACCTCCAAGTTTTCTACAGAATTAGCTTAAGGCCTCACTTAAATCCGTCACTGTCCAGGCCACTTCATTTGTGATTCAGCCCCAGTTGTTCTTGCTACAAGGTTAAGAGAGACATGAGTGTTTGGCTGCAGGCGACGGGATCGTTTATGATGGTGGGAGGATTCCGTGGAGGAGGTTCTTGTGGTACAAGTAGATTCTTAGAAAATGGGCGGTTGCTGTATCCTAAGGGTGAATTTCAGAATTAGAGCAAGGATGTAGGCTGCAATTATGAAAATGAGACTCTCTTCTGAAGAGAGGAGACAGGCAGGGGATATAAATGGAAGATTTAGGAATGACAACATTGAGAGATTGTAAGTGAGAATGGGTCAGTCATAACTTAAGTCTGGAATGTCATAATAGCTTCGTTCATAGCAGCGATAGACCACATGAGCTAATATCACAGTTCTGATGCCACATTTGTGCAAATAAATACCTGATTGGGAAAAAACCCACCAAAGTTACATACATGACTGTT
>JAWQUT010000138.1:124061-129622 GCA_033807755.1 Ellobium chinense
CGAGTCTAGCCCAGTTTTAGGTCCAGTGCGATAGGAGCTGCCCAGGCCTTTACATCTTTGCCAAACGATGATAATGTCAAAAATGGTCCAGTGAACCCATATCGGGCTACCACCAATAACACACAGGCAGTAAAGTCCATGAATCTTATTCATACTCGGCGGCCCTGGATAAGAGAGGAAAAGGGAAAAAAGGTATACAGTCCTCCATCTTCTGGACCTGCCCTCGCCTCCATTCGTAGACCCCTCCCATCCTTGTGGTCAAATCGTCTTGTAGACTGTAGATAACCTAGAAGGTAAGAATTTGACTTTTGTGCGACAATGACATCAAAATGCTAATTTTTAGGAATCTTTCAACCTGTGCGATCTGAAATATTAGCGTTTATTGACTGATTCATGTCTAACTTGTGGATTTGTAGAAGACACATCTTCTGAGACACTATGAGAACTCATCGGACAGTTGTGATTTGAAACATTCGCTTTCATTGGTTGGCACAGATCTCTTACATGTGCTTTAATGTATGAGCTATATGACATTATAGAAAATACGCCTTCTCGGAATGCAGAGACCAGCTTGGTTCTTTGTGTTGTCGAACAAAGTTGACTTTGTAAACTGCTAGGACGCTCGATCAATAAAAGGCACATACATCAACTCCGTTTATCACTCGATGTTATCAACATTACATGAAATAGTTGAAGGCATGGCGGAAATCTAACGTTTGAAAGTACTTGACCTTTGTTTCTGCAGATATCATTAGGTATCATAACTGTTCTTAAAAGAGATGTTGTAAGAATGTATCAGTCTGTCTTCATATACTCGAAAATAGCTCCATTCAAACTTATTCAGTTTATGATGATCGGGGAAAATTTCAGACCATTTTAAGTTTCTACATGAGTTTCTAGACTTCAGAAGATAGATAGAAGATAAGGAACAATAGAAATTAGAAACTTGAACAGTTTGACGCCATAGTTGTTAATCCGAGAGCTTGTAATTCGCTAAAGCACTCACTATTTTTATTTTGTCTGAGTACGGTAGCTAATTACTGTTTTGTTTACAGAGTGACTTTGTAGTTAATTACAATAAATACTTGTAATTGGAGTTTCTTTTCAACGTAGATATTTTTTTATACGGAAAAAATAAAAACTTCATCCAGCAGTTTGGATTTCTCATTGCTAAGTCCGAAACATTGGGGATAACACTATTCACAATCTCTCAGAGGATGGAGAATGATCTGCTCACATGTAAAGCTTTCCTTCACCCCCAAATCCTCGGCCATATTGATCATTAACAGCTGTCGGGACAGGGCAGAGCTCTTATTCTCTGCAAATCCTTGTCCCGATACCTCCTCCATTGATCCCTAACACATTTCTCAGAACGCCTAGCAGCTTCCATAAATCGCCGGGTCTCACGGAGACCAGCGCTGGCGACAACAGTCTCAGCATCTTTCCTGTCCTGATATCTGAAGACACTTGTGTCAGAGAAATCTGGGACAGTTTGTTGGTTCCCCTTCTTTAATTGATGCGCGAGATGGACGAGAGAAGAAAAGGGGGGAAGAGGGGGACTTTTTAAAAAGGAAAGAAGGAGAAGGAAGTGTTCGTGTCTAGGATTTCAGTTCTTGCGTGGTGGAAGAGGCTGAAAGCAGAGGCGGTACTCAAAGAGCGTGGGTAGATTTTGGAACTGCGGTGGAAGACCAAATGGATACCGTAAAACAGTGCTTAAGAAGGCGGGGTAGGTATTGTAAAATTAGTTCTCAAGGATACTGGGTAGGGGTGTTGTAAAACTGTACCCAGAATGGATAGTACTGTAAAGCAGTACACACACGAGTCGGATGGGTAATGTAGACCTACTCGAGGAGGATAGGTAGGTATTGATAAGTGCTCTTACTGACGCTGGATAAATACTGTAAAGCTATGCTCACTGAGGATGGCTGAGCACCCTTCAATGAGTACACTCTTTACAGTGTTTCAAGCTGTGGCTGTGCTGACAGAAGCTGGGTAAGGACTGTAAAAACTACTCAAGGAAACTGGGTGGGCACGGAAAAACCCTGCTCACACATGCTGGGTGGTTGAGATGAGGGTTTCAGACAGGGTGGGCAATACGATGGCGGAGGAAGAGAGAAACCACTGAAAGGCGCTTCCTTTTCCGTTGTGCTTTATTTACATTCTGCGGGCTATGGGTGTATGCTGATGGAGCTGCGGTGTATAATTTGGAACATTTTCTTTCAGAAATTGGTTTTTCTCAAGAGGCCTGGCCACAAAAGAAGCGACAAGAGATGTAGCTCTGAAGAGCGGAGGCAATGGTTTCGTGAAGTGGTGGGGAGGAAGCTGAGGGAAGGGGAGTGAGGGAAAGAGTAGTGATGACTTGGCTGGCAAGCAAGAAGAAGGTCATCGTGGCTATCAGAGGCAGAGAGAGGCAGTTCGCTTGATGCCCAGAGTTTTCTTAATGAAAGGACACCTTCTCTTATTGGGAATTTTGCCCCTACCCCCTTTTCGATTACTCGGCAATGACTTCATTCCTCCCCTCTCTGCCATTCCCCCCATCCCCTCTCCAAAATCTTAGGCGTATCCTCCATATGGTTCCATTTCACCCTCCCCCTCAGCATGTACTCTTTTAATGAAATGCCAGCAGATTTCCTTTCCTTGTTCCACTTCTTTTGTGTAAGTAATTTATGTTTGACCCCTATGGTTATAACTGTTGGAACCCTTGCATTCCTCACCTCTCTCCACCTCCCTATACCTCCCTCCATCTCCCTATACCTCCCTCCACCTTCCTCCTCCTCCCTCACATCATCGCTTTCTGGAAAGTTCTGAAACTCAGGCCGATAGAGAGAGAATTTTGGCAAATGGGCATTCTTGATTTTGGAAATGGGGAGGGAAATGGTAGAAGTGGGGAGGTGGAGCTGTTGGACGACTATTATGCTACGTAAGTACATGTCCATTCACTTCACAAGGCAGTCTGATGATGTGAGCACAGCGATGCAGCTTGTTCCTCTACAGTGCCTTTGAAAAACACACTATTCCCTCCCCCAACAAAACACATGCTACTTTGCTTTTCATTGTCAGATCACTGGTAGTTAGCGAGGCAGACTATTGAGACAGACATTATATTATTATGCAGGCACTTTTCGAAACACGGCGGATGGAACAATTAAATTGAGAAATTGAGAAAATAGCGAAGTGTGTGGCATTTAGTGTGAAGTAGAGATGGTAGCAGAGGTTACTGAGCAGGATAGTAGAGGTGACTGAGCAGGATAGTACAGATTATCGAACAGGATAGTAGATGTTACCGAGCAGGATAGTAGATGTTACTGAGCAGGATGGTAGAGATTCCTGAGCAGGATAGTAGAAGTTACTGGACAGCATAGTGGAGGTTATTGAGCAGGACAGTCGAGATTATGGAGCAGAATAAGAGAGGTTACTGAGCAGAATAGTAGAGTACTGGCAACACAACATTTTTCGAGTAGATCATGAAAACATAAGGCTGCCTTTTTTTTGAGATGAGGGGTGAGCGGGGTAGTAGAGGTTACTGAGCAAGATAGGCTAGCAGAGATTATGGAGCAGGATAGTCGAGGTTACTGAGCAGGATATAGAGTACTGGCAACACAACATTTTTCGAGTAGATCATGAAAACATAAGGCTGCCTTTTTTTTTTCGCTATCCTATATCTCTAAATTCAGACTTAAGAAACACGTAAAAGTAAGCCTCAGGAAAAAAATGATGACTGATAAATGGATCCTTTCCTCACTTGTAGTCAAAAAGCACTCGTTGAGACATGAGTGGTAGCAGATCAAAGTCTTTCCCGAGGCTTATACGTTTCTCAAGGAAAAAAAAGTTTTCTACTTCGTTTTCTAGTCTCTTCTCTCCAATCATCCAGCCCGCGGAAGCTGTTATTGAACGACTGTGAGTGAAAGGTCAGGAAGGAATATTGGCAGATGATACCAGTGGCAGAGCCAAAATTCGTTATGGGCTAAAAGTTTACCCCATTTTCTAAAATCCCGAGTGGTAAGTGGGATTTAGCTGTCGCAGACGCTGTAACCAGTTTATCGATAAAACAAGGAATGAAGGCTGAAAATGCGAGGATTGAGGGCCCGAGCGATCCTGGGAGTATCTTGTCGTGTCTCGTGTCAGATCTATCATCGCTGAGCATGGTGAATGCCGGAAAGAAAAAAAAATAGACGCTAGAATTAGGCTGAGCTAGAGGACTGGGACATAACGGTGGGCCAATATCTGGACTTTCAGATATCGCGATACTTGGCCTTCATGCTCTGAATATCGAAAGTATTGATTCTCTTTCGATTATCAATTAAAGGGTAGGAATTTCGATACTTTTGATATCTTGCGATACTTTTGATGCCCTTAGCAAGCTAGCTCAGACAACATGACGCTGATTACATCAAAAATATCGAAGTGGCATGAAAACGATAGAGCTAGAGTTTGGATACTTACATCCAAACTGCTGAGTATCGAAAGTATCGCTACTCCGAAACGATACTGCCTGCCAGTACTGAGACAGTGCAAAGGAGATAGGGGAAGCTACTGAGATACATGCACTTGTTATCTTCTTAAAGATGACAACCAACGTGTACTCTGTGAACTAGGTGATTTTTGTTTTCTTTTTATGTGTGATACAGTAGTTAGACAGGGTTGAACAGGGCGTCACCTGTGTGTCAGGTCTGACTCCTCCAAGGACAACTACTCTCGATTCGATCCGTCTGGATTATCTCTTTCCTCCGACTTAAGTTCCTTAACTGTTCAATATTTCAGCTTTCCCTTTAACCAAAAATTCAGTCCAGTCTACATTTGGCGCTGCTTTCCTCATATCAAGCAGAGGCCAGTGGAGCAGCTTTTCTTCACTCAGCTACATTTGTTTTTCTGCTGCTCACATACAATGGAAATAATGAGAAGCTTACGGCAATTTCAGACTCTCGGCGTCAGGGTAACATTCGGAAACGAAGCTTCTTAGATTTAAATGTTTAAATCAAGCATTATCATTAATTTAATTTGAAAAGAAAGGGAGGGGGTGTAATAGTTAAGCCAGTTCTTAAAAGAGGCGGTTTGTGTTGGAATATATCTGTCTCAAAGAGGCTTAAGACATGGCTGATGCAAATAAATAACTAATGCGATTTCTACATGTTAGGCCCCTTCCTCTATTCAAAATATCATTTTGCCTCAGGTCTCAGGTTTTTGCCGCTGAATTTTAAAAGAAAGCAAAATCGCAACATTGTAGACAACTCTGGGTCTCTCAGTTCACAATCTGGATAGGCAGAAAGACACATGAGTGAGTGACCATTACATGCCAATGACCTTGTTGTCAAATCGAGTCCCTAGAGCTCGGCAGGGATGGAGCATGGAGTGTTGTAATCGATAATGAGGGCATGAAGGAGCATCCGCGCTGTCTACATTTTGTCAACATTTTCTCAATCAGAATTCCATATCAAAGTTTATACATATTTTGAAACTATATCTATTATCTTGGCAGGCCTAGGAAACGAAAACCCAAAATAAAACAAAAACCCTCTCATCAGTGTCACAACAATCCCCCCCTCTCCCCTCCCCCCTCCCCT
>JAWQUT010000138.1:129632-172901 GCA_033807755.1 Ellobium chinense
ACAAGCCATTCTGGAAAAGAGTAGAAAGGTCTGTCGTTGGTCTCGACTGGTTATTAAAGCAGGATTTTTCTTTAGTCGAAATTTAACACTGATTACTATATCTGAAGCTTCGAGACCCCCGACCTTCTATTCCCCTCACACTCTTTTTTTTGTAGGTTCGTTGTTACGGGTCTGTTACTGTATTTCTCATTCTGTCTGGCTCACCATCACCAACAAATTTCTTTAGAGACGATACTGAAATCATAAATTGTTAAGTGAGCAGGCTGACATCTCCTGGAGTAAAAAAAAAAAAAAGACCGCTGATCATATGGCCATTTCATTTGTATTTAATAATCTAAAAACTAACATAAGTTATTCTTCGCTGTACATGACTAGTGCCCTAAAACTATCCTAGACAAGTTACCACGTCTGTGATGGAACTAGCCCAGACGGTAACACAAATGCGTCTACCACCGCAACCGAAAACAGCAACAACAACAAACTGCTACGACAATGCGAAGAAGTAATCAATGGTCACTGAGTCTGAAACAACACAGTAATCGTAACGAACACTTAGAAATGTGATGTCTTCTCGAGTCCAAAGCCGCCAGCGCCAATCGATACTGGTCAGTGCCAGAAATATTTGAGTAAGTTCCCTTGAATCATTGGGCCTCCTCCAAGCTGGCTCCCAGTGGCTGAAAAGAAGTCTGCGTTTCTCAGTACAAAAATCATGACAATGACTTTTCCAAATGGCTTGCCATTCCCACCCCACTTCTAAAGTAAAGAGTATAATATGCCCTTGAGGGTCTCTGTGAGCTCCAGCTTCCTCTCCTGTGTGCATTTTCTTTCGGTGTTCAATCACAGTACATTAGTATCACTTTCTCTCCCACCCTTAATAACAAGTTCAAGTTCTGTGACTCTTTACGTCCCTCCTTCCCTGACTACGCCACTGACCTCCTATACCTGTGTCCTGCTAATGATATACTGTGGTCGTGTTAAGAAAAAACAAATTCACATTGCTGAGCGGTCATTAACTTTTAACAGCTATACATAGTGAGACAACAAGAGCAAACACAGTTTTCATTTTCACATTAGCCAGAGCGCACTAAGATAGAGCAGCTCTTTCCTGCAGCTACAGAGATGGGAACTAACAACGAAACAGCTACACAATATCAATAGTTACCTGAGTATGAAAGTCAAGACATTACAGTCTGCAAACTACAACGTTGGGTGGTAATGTGTCCGAATTTATTATCTGTCGATGTTTTCTTGTGACTTATGCATATTAAAAATATTGTTCAGCACTCATATACATAAAGTGTTTAATTTCGAACCAGCCAGCCAGCCAGCCAGCCAGCCAGTCAGTTAGTCAGCCGGTCGTTTAGTCAGCCAGCCATCAGCTAGTCAACCAGGCGCCCTTTTAACCATCCAATCAATCAGTAGTCAGCTAGCGAGCAAGCTAGCCTATCTACCTACCAGTTGGCCAACAGCCATTATATCAGCAACCCAGAGAGACAGAGAGAAGATGAAATGACAGACTAACGGACAAAAAGACAGACTGGTGGACAACCTTAGACACGATTAGATACTTAAGTGAAGTGAGACATAGAATGACAGATAAACATGCAAAGAAGTATGGAACCTGCGCAGGAAAGATACATGGCGGGAAAAGGAAGAACAAGGAAGACATAAAGTTAGAGAAAGAAAGACAGAAAAAGAGATGAAAGACATAATTCTTTCAAAAGACTCTACACCGGAAAGCGGAAGGATAAAAAACAGAAAAAAAGAGGCCGGTGTCTTGTCTCGATCTAGTTCAATCAAGCAATATCTTCTGTCTGATATAACAGGTTTCCTCGGAGTCTTGTTTTCCTGGGTTAAACACTTCAGCAAAGTATCGACGGTCCTTTTGTCTGCAGGTGCTGGCTCTTCCTTTATTGAATTCCCCCAAAACCCACAACGGGGCCATGTACGTCGCTCCTGGCAATGACTCCGAGTGTCTTGTCTGCTTGGAATCTCATGAGGAAAAAATGTCATCAAGGTTTCAACAGGAGCTCCTTCGCGTCCTCAGCCAGGTTTTCTGGGGTTGTGAACAAGGGGGTTAATTCATCCGTTCGGCAATAACTGCTGGTGTATGGGCCTTTTCCAGGGACGGCCATACTGGCTTAGCTCGTGCGATTCCAGATTTAAGCCCTAGACAGAGGAAGTGACCTTTGGTGAACAATGTGGGAAAGAAGTAACGACACTGGTAACAGTTCTTGAATGTACACAGGAGTGTATGTTCTACACTCGGGTCATCATTGCGTGAGCCAGACCACTTTTACGCCACAAGGACTTTCAAGACTGGCTTCTTCAATAAGACGAAGGAGGAATGGAAGAGAGGGTTTGAAAAAAAGAAGACGCACCTAAAGACAACATAGAACAAGGAGGAAGAAGAGGAGGGGAAGTAGTAGGCGTAAGAGATATGGGAGGAAGAGAAGGAGGAGAAGGAGGAAAAGGAGAAGAAGGAAAGAATGATTTGACTGGACCTTATCAAATCCAGGTTACCCTTTAATCACAGGTGATTCTGCTTTGAATAGTGGAGGAAAATTTACTTGTGAAGCATCTCAATCCGATGTTCAAGCAAAGTGCCTTGGGATAATCTTGTCCACTTGTCCAAGAAAACGTTAGCCAGTCTTCTGAAATCTCCAGTGAGTGTCCACGCCCACGCCCCCGAGATAATGGTTACCACATAATGGTCCACATACATACGGAAACACTCGGGGAGTTGAGAAACTAATAGCAACAGATTAGTGTGTGATTACATATCACAGTATTCCACGTCACTATTACCATTACCATTTCCTCCATCCTTACCACCATCATCTACACCGACATGATTAGCATCATCATCATTATCAACAGCACCATCACCATTGGCATCACCCCGACCAACACCAACAACATTATCATCATCATCATCATCATCATTTGGAACACAGATTTTAAAAAATAAATCTGTCCATACCACTGAAGAATTAAAAAAATATACTTTAATATTTAACATTTAAAATGCACTGGTTATAATGATATAAAATAAATACATCCTCCACCATACGTACATTAATCATGATCATAATGACGGTGATGATCATCATCTCCATCATCATTAACATCATAACCACCACCACTACGACAGCAACAGCCGCAGAGCCAATACCACCATAGCTTGCAGGACCTGGATATGAACAATGACATCAAATGTGTGTGGTTGAGTACAACAAAGTCAACAAGCCCATAATGGTGTGGCCTGATAATTCATTAATTCGTAAATAAGTGGACAAACCTTGTTTCAGACAAAAATATACAGTTTCAAATAACTTTAAAGATCGTATTCCATCCTTATTACCATGCCTTAGTACAATCTATATTAGCTAGTGGAATGTAATAAGCGATTTACTTAGACTGTGCGAGTGCCGAAAAGAAATTGGGTTGTACGGAAATATTACAAAAAAATGGAAGGAGTACATTGTTATCATTACTCGTTTGTTATTAGATATTTCCTGAATCGACAATAAATCTTCTTACAGATAGTCTACATTTGAATTTGCGTTTGGATGTGTGAGCTATTCTCTGGCTCATACCTCAAGGCACACACTTATCAAGAAACCAGAGACAGATAACAGAATACAAGAATGCTTTATGTGCAGGCTGTTAGCTCGAGCCGGACACATCTGTCTTAAAAGGTGCAGCAAAGTGTCCGTATTATCAGATCATGATACCGTTGGCAAATATTTGGCGTTCAGAATCAACAGTGATATAAAATCGCCGAACAGACATACAGTCAAGCTGACAGACACAGACGGATGGACAGATAAATAGTCCATAAAATGGCCATGCTGCCATGAAGTTAGTCAGACAGGGTATTCTATAGTTTATTTGAAATGAAAGATATGAAATTTCTGTATCCTTTTTTAAGGCCAGAGTAAATTCGAGGAGAAATAACCAGCCAACTAAAGTCCATCTCAAAGGCAAACGTTTATATTGACTGCCTTTTCCAAATGACATTCCAAAAAACTAAAATGAGTGGAGAGTTTTGAATCTTCAACAAGGGAGCTCTGTTTCACTCATAGCGTGTAATAGAGCTAGGTATAAACATTAGCTGAATGGATAATTGGCTGGTGATTTAACTGAATAGTTGGCTAGATGACTGGTAAGCTGGTTATATTCTTGTTGATTACTCAATGGCTGGATTGATTCAAGTACTGCTTGAATTCCTCTCCGTGTCCTCGGCTCGCCCTCAAAGTTTTCCACCTAACTCCTTCCACTCCCACCCCCCCTCCACCAGTCCTCGCCCCCAACTCGCACTCCTTTTGCAATCTTCATGAAAGGAAACAGTCACCTCACTACCGTCCAGTCGTCCTTGACCCTATTCTGGAATGCCATTCTATGAACTTTCCTCACTCCTACAGATCACAGGCCAATGATTGTCTGAAGTCACGATGAAAAATCTGAGCAGACGGCGTCGATCGACAAGAAGCGAAAATCGAAGTGAGAAAAAGAAGAGTAAAAGTGGAAATGAAGATGATGAAGAAGTAGAAGAGGAGGAAGGAGCAGGAAAAAGAAGCAAGTTCCAATGTTCGGTCAATGGGTCAGATCAACACTGGATGTCCACCTCGATGAATGGCCTATCTGAGGTGACGTCAGTGTCCCGCTCGCTAGCCAATGCTCTCTACTCGCATTTTCTCCCAAACTTAATTAATGACCGTCGCTTGCTGTTTGCCTTGTCACACAGACACTGACGGAGCTAAATAGATCTGAGGAACAGATAAAAGTCTCAGATGGCTCGAGATTTATTTGCCATCTGCCCGACCTCAGGCGCTATGTCATTGCTGTACTTTGGTACAATACATTCTGGATCGCGTCCTTCTTTGATTTCATAGCAGCAACCATTCACTTTCCATAGTCAGCGAGGTGAAACTTTAATACACACGTCCTTGATATTCCATAGTCACTGACAGCAACCATTTACTCTTCATGACTGAAGTGGTAGTCCGAAACATTTTCTCAAACGCTCCATTGAACAATTTTTCCTTATGATATTATTCATAACGATTTTCTAGACGTTGATGGTCCATTCATTTACACCGATGCTCTACGCAGCCTGGTCCGAAATTATGAAAGCACACACGGTATGATACTACTCGGACTTTCTTTTTAAGAAATGTCAGATTATTATATTTATTAATCATATAAGAAGACTGAAGGGGATCCACAGATTATTATAAAAACTACACTTGGTGTGGACTGTTTCATTTTATCTACTACATACGAAAACGATTGCCTCCAAAGTATCAGTGGTGAAACCAGTATCACCCAGAATAGCTGCCAGTTCCTTTCAAGAATGGTCATTCTTTCACTCTTACGAGAAAATCTTATTCATGGGGACTGGGACCCGAGTAGGTAGACTTGATTCTGGGAAATAGAAAAAAAAATATAGAGGAGAGAAAAGCAAGAAGAGGGTAGGGAAAAGAAAGGACAGAGACATGACGATCCAGAATGCTTTTGGTACTGAGTAGCCACGCCCCTCGCCCTATGGCGCAATGGGCTGAATCGTTAACATTACTTGTATAACAGCCTAAGAGGCTAAAAGAACCTTACCGAGTCAACATGCGACAAAGTAACAGCTGGCGAGTGCGTGAGAGAGACTCATGCGTCTTGTTGATGACGTGAAATTTATCTCCGCAGTTATCGCCCACGCTTTGCTTCGCCGCCGGAAGTAACCCAGTCGTTAAGAATCTCGCACGAGGTAAGACCTGCATGGTTCTCGAAATAACAAAGAAAAACTGGGAATAACGCTTTGCCCAATGTAACAGAATCTGGTATTTTTAACACACACACACACACACACACACACACACACACACACACACACACACACACACACCTTTATGGCCTCTAGGTTTGGCTTTTTGAGCTGAACCATGCACCCAAATGCTTCTCGGCTATCCAGCCCCATTTCTGAGGTCATTTTTTTTTTTTTTGCCTACAAGTATGCAAGACCAATGAATTCCCTTTCCAGTTCAAATTGATCGAGGCTTGCTTCGCCCTTACCCATCCCTGCCAGCAAAGAAAGTGCCCATGAAATATAGTTTTAGCTAAAATAAAGTAAAATTACCACAATGTTTCATCATGCCAGAATTTACTCTGCTCCACTAGTCTATTTATCTGTGAGTGCAATACAGAAGAAAAGAGGAAGATAGAAAGGTCACATAATTATATATAGGACCTCAAACCAAATTCATTTACAGGTCTGTAAGCCATTAGTCAGTCGTCATTTTCTTACTTCAGAAGCGGGGTATTAAGGGGTGCAGCTAGTAAATAGGATTCCGTACGGTCCCATCTTATGTATTCACTTCGTCTGTTATGTTCTCCATGTTCATGATAATCCTTATTTCTGAATTTTTGTTTCTTTAAGACCGTATATTCCCATTTTGTCGAAACTGAATTGTTGGCATTTACTAATAGTTTCAAACATAGATCTAGCAATATCTGACAGACTGGATCTAGTATCGATACCACAATATACAGGGGTGATATTTGAGTTTAAAAAAAAAAACCTGTACCCAAATTGACTGCTGCAAACTGCTTTATTTTTTAAAAAAAGATAATGTATACTTTGATTCTGCAAAAGTGGAAATACGGTCATTTAAAACAATACTACAGGTTTTCTTGTCTGCGTGCATTCTTGAGAAACTCCCTATACAAACCAGGGATGGGCAGAACTGAGATCATATGATAGCAGTTCTTAAGTTCAGTTCACGTGAAACTGACTTGAGCTTTATAGCTACAGTATTTCGACAAACTGATCAGGATCTGAAGTGTAGCTATTTTGGGTGTTTGATGTGAACTCTCAGTTCACATGTATCTCGAAAACCAGAACCGAATGACGATTTCTAAAACTTTGCGGAACTGATCTGATCTGATCTCAAAACTATTAAATGTTCATAGAGCGGAGCTAAACTTGATATTACGGCTTTTCCCTCTTTATAAACTGAACTTGATCTGAACTGACTTATTTGGTGAACTTGTCCATCTCTGATACAAACCTGTCTTATAGTTATTACTGTTGGAGGACGTCGCAACCATCATGTTACCACGGGCGATCGGAACACACGGATGAAAGCAATGAACGCCCATATTGACTGAGATGAGGATGAGATCGGATATAATGTGCACTGAAATTTCACCAAACATACACCAACAAATGCATCTCATCGCCTCTCTGTTAAAACCCTTTTTCTGTATTCCATGTACATGAAGTTGTTTGCACTTGCATACTACAGTTGTGTGCTCTATAGGTGTGAAAATACCAACAGTACCTACTATAAAAGTTTGTAAGTTTAGCTCGTCCCTATGAAATCCGAAAACTGGCTACAGGAAACGGGGAAACGGGTTCAATTTCAAAGACTTCAGATAGATACAAATACTTTTCTAGGCTCAGAGCGTGTGGGGTTTTGCCACTCAAGTTTTTAAAGGCTATGGTTGTTGCAATGTGAATAAGGTCACCCACCCGGTTTAACGTGTGAAAAGTCCTAATACATTAGATAGCTTGGTTCACTGCCAAAATTCTCAAACTCTAATTGGTCTTGGGACATTGTTCCATTCCATGTGTCAAAATCTGAAGGAAGAGTTAAACTATATGTGTGGAAATATTTTGGTATGGGGACCTCTTAATAAGTTAATGAGAGGTGTAAAACCTGATGTATATTAGCTACTTCAAAAATCTGTGATGATTTCTAAATTGATTCCCTCTTTATTACCATGTCTGAGATGCAACTGTATATGTGTTCTGTATACGTATTGCCCTTTGTTTATCTTTTCTTCTTATGCTGAATGTACTGATGATCTCAGGCTTGCTCAGATTAAACCTGTCATCCTATATATGTAGAGAGCTCGAGTCTCTATTAGCTGAAGTTGTGTCCATCGTTTGTTGCTTTCGGTCTTTTCGTTTTATATAATTTTATATAGCTTTGTGATATGTAGTCACTTGATGTATGTATTAAGACAGCGTATGATTATCATCAAATAGATTGTATCTTTAGAGAAAACTATAAGCCCAAATATTTGATAAAAACTTCTAAATATATAAAGTCCCGTCGAGAGTGTCTATATATAGTAAAACCAATAATGATGATAACTATGATGATGACGACAGGTGCATATTATGATGATGATAGCGGGAAGGGATGTATAATGTAAAGTGATGATAATACAGGTATCAATGATAATGAGAAATGATGAACACGATGCTTTATAAAGTCAACACTGCAGAAAAACCAACAAGGAGAAACAGCTTTATTAACACAATCATAGAAGCCTACCACTCCTCTGACAATTAAACAAACATCTTCTTCAAACCTGTGACAACAAGATGATAAAAATAATATGAATCATAAAGTCAGTGTGAACTTACAATTTTTCATTGCAAAACTGAAATATTGACAAAATTTACAAGTTCATGATTAGATATCAGGATAATTATGCCAGTATCATCGGATAAATCACAGCAGTTGAGTCTGTATTTAAACTAAGTCATACCGATATCAAAAAGTACATAATCATACCAGCCTTTACTCTAATGTTACATTTCACGTACATTATAATATTACCCAAAGCAAGTAATAGTTGATTATAATTATGTGTTATATGATAATGATGAGAATCTTTTTCACTTGCATGACATGTGACCAAGGTCAGTACTACAGATGCACCGCAGAGAAGAGACCATTACATCAAAATCTCTGGTCAACATGGCGGAAATACGGTTAATATTTTATTGTCTCAAAGAATTCAATAGCATCTATCGATATTGTCTTGAGGATGGAAAAAAATCAATCCAAATTATGCACTTGTGATGTAAAATGTTGCTATACCCGACCTAAGTTTTATTAAAAAAAAATACTGTTCACTCAAAACTTTAAAAAATAGTAACGCCACTGAGCTGCTCAGTTTTTACTTGTTTCAAAATTCTGTGGTCTCAAAATTACAAAGACTGAGCTCAACCTTCCTTTGCTGTTAAGGCTCATTGGTTCCCTTACCAAAGATTGGGAAACTAAGCGGCAAAGTCTCATCTACTAGCGAAGGCAGATATTTTAAGCACTGTTGTCAATAAAAATGCTTCCTACCAGTTTATGAATACAAAGGGCTGCAAGTTTGTAACGTTTGCACTGTGTTACAGTCAGCTTCATGTTGCCACCGCACTGTGTTACCGTACCATGAAGGGAAATGCTTGAGGCATTCAAACATTACCACTAATCGAAGTAATCGACCTCACCAAATATAGTGCCATGTCCACAAACAAATGAGTAGGTCCGAAAGTTTTCGTTGCTCCTGTGCGAATCTGTCTTTGATCTCTTAACAATCTAAACGGATTCATAGTGGTTTTTCCAACGGTGCATCCATTCATACTTGCCTGCTCGGCTAAACTGGATATATTTGCAGATGATTGTTTACATGGTTCGAGAGGCGAGGAGAGATGGGGTAGGGCTGGTTAACACCACTAATGGCTTACCAAATTTCTAAAAGACAAGAGGTAAAGTGATGGAGATAAACGTTCGAATTGCAAACGTGGTGAATGACTGGGTCAATATATGTCAAACAGAGATGAATCAAAGATGAGCAGAAGGGGCAATGAGAATGACAGAAAAAAAAGGGGTGAGGGGGAGAGAAAGAGAGAGAGAGAGAGAGAGAGAGAGAGAGAGAGAGAGAGAGAGAGAGAGAGAGANAGAGAGAGAGAGAGAGAGAGAGAGAGAGAGAGAGAGAGAGAGGAAGCTGCAGCAACAGCAGCAGCAGCAAGATGAAATGGTTTTGCATTACTATGCATAGCAAGCCTGTACACATACAGAATCGAATTTCTCTCACAGAAAGAGAAAGAGTTGAGTTTGACGTGATTAATGTAATCGAAGACAGTGAAAAGAATATGCCATGGCCTGCAGGCATTCATAGGTGGTGTAAGTAACATCCAGTGCTAGAGGCTTCACCATGAAGTCCTGCATTGCTCACTGATGGCAGGAGGGCTAGCCGAACTAGATCTAAAAATATCTATTGAAAAGCTACTGGGAAGTACAAATATGTTCTGTCTTTCTACATTCGAGAAAGTTACTCAGATAATACAGTATTCGAAGAAAAATGTATATTGTCATGACAAAAACACGGTACAAATTCATTTGAGAGCGACACCATCAGGTGTGAATATTTCATCCAGTCCATTACATACTACCATCCTTTTACTTCTCTCAATCACTTTACACATTGCATGTGTGCATTTAGCGACACACGCAAGCATCCTGGTTCCCATTCTTATGGAGAACAATTGGCAATTTTGTCGTTCGTGCCAGGTCCTAGACTCCAGCTATCTGCCGTCTTTCATTGTTCCGTCGATCGGTCATTCCGTCGCTCGACAGGTCATTCAGCCAGCCAGCCAGACCCAAATATCTCTCAAAAAAGGGCATTTTCCCTAATGTCCAGCTTGATCAAAGGAAATCTGTCTACATATACGGTATTAATTGTAAATAAACAAGGACATATTTACATTACAAATAAGAGATCAAACATAATCCCTGCACAGATTTAAGAACAACTGCAACATGCAAGTCAAATTGGAACAAAAATACATATATTATATATATGTAATGTGAGAGAAATTTAATGACAATTCGTTTATGTACATGTAGCACTATAACAGTTTAAGACATGTTACTCTTTGATGACAGTTTTGTTTTGATAAATGTGGAAAGTGACATGCACGCAAAAACACATTCAAACACACAGATAAATGCTCACATGCTAGTGACACAGCCATACTGAGGTAACAAAAATGAACCTGAATTTGATAAAGTATACTCAATAATGTGCCACCATGATAGAAAACTGAAGAATAAATATGCTGAATACAGGGTTGAAACTAACGATAGCTTTTATGTCTAAACATAATATAAAAATGCAGTATAGTACAAACACACGGCTGCAAGAATAATATTCACAGGGTAAAAAGACAAGGATGTTTACTATTGATTCCTCTAGGATGAAAGGGAGGTTTAAATGCCTTCCAGGAACGAAGCTGGGTTCAGATGAGTCTACAGATTCAGGCTGGAGGTTTGATACGAGGTGCGATCCGTAAGTTCCCAGATGCACCTGCGAAATCTCGTATGCTTACGCTGGGTGTTATATTCCTACATCGCCTTCTAAATAATCCAGTTGGTAGTAAAGACAATTACTGTATTTCAGAGCCGGTGGCGAGCCGAGAAATTCCCCTGGAAGTCTTTATGTATAGGCGTGGTTAGCACCATAAGCGATTTGGCCAGATTGGCATACATTCGGCCTACTTCTAAGACGNTGTGAGCTGTTACAGGCACAGTCCCAGGACTTTTGAAATCGCACCTCGTATGTAAGCGAGAACTTGAAAGTGAGGGTCAGGGAATGAACATCTCACGGTGGATCAGAAAGAAAAGTTCTGATAAGGATGCAAAGATCTTTTTATGCAATGGTTTTCAAATATATTCCAACAGGCATCAGTATTATTATTCACGTTGCAGTCGTCAATTTCTCTCTAGTAATCCTTATTTGAAAATGGAACGAACTACCCTATGTGCCTATGTAATCATTGCTAATATTGTGCCTTCCAACTACAAAGAAATCTTGAATCTTCATAGTAGATAACTAAGTGGTGAACGTATCTTAAGGATAAATCATACTACTGACTGAAGAGGAGGTGATCTTTAACAATACAGACCTAGGTGGCACAGGAATAAGACACAAAAAGAGAAACACCATAAAGACTACACTACAAGGAGACGGCTATGGTCTGACTTAGAGGTGACTGTGCGTAAAAGGCATCACACTTTAGTAGGGCCTGTGCATGAGTAATGCTACATTTCTGAATGACAAGTTTACTCATTTGATCTACCATCTTCCAGCAAATATACCCTCGCCTCTCGAAATCTCGAATTTGTAATTCTACTTGTATACCCACATCAAACATAAACGTCTACCCCGATTTAGAACTGTGCCTTAGATACCCACAATTACAGCTAGCAGTTGTGATCATCTCACTTGTTATTCAGGGCTTGAAAAAAATCGTCATTTCTTTTTGGTACCCACATACCGCCTCCTTTAATTAGATTGGCTATATCCTCTTCATCGTATAAACTGCCTAAAATACAATCATATTCTGTACAGAGTGGCATTCCCTGAGTATCATCTACATGAGGGCGGAGGGGGATGTTCCCACCCTCTTTTCAGACCACACTTGACGCATAAGCATAACAGTTTGGTAACCCCTGGTGCAACTAGTAAATCGTCCATGTTAGAGTATAAGGTCGTATTCCACAGTAGAACGAAGCTCGGACAAATAAACAGGATCGAGCGCAGTATATTATTACTGACATTAAGAAACAATTCCTCATAACATTGTTACATACTCAAATATCACTCGTTAGTTCGGTCATCAGTACTAGCCTAGAGCACGAAATAAAATGTTACCAAAATTTGCATAATTTATGGAATACAACTTTTTACGTCAGCATTCACGAAATGCTGCAGCTAAACTAAAACGAATAGCTATACATCTCTATGGATTCTGGTAATTCAAGAACTCCTGAAATGTCTCTTCTGCCGCCGTTTGAAATCCTGGGCGGCTCTTCATTTGCATCCTGATACATGTATAATTTAGACAACCGTGATATCAGAATAGCCAAAGAGCTAACAGTTGTCCCTGCAGAATGATATATCTGTTCAGTGCTGGAAGGAATTACTCTATTTATAGGGTGGGGAGCAATGAGGGATTAGAAGGAAAGGAAGTGAAAGGGGAGGGGAAGGAAGAAATAATGGAAAGGGGAGGGAGGGGGCAGAAGATGAAGCCAGTAGCTGGAAAGTCAGCAAGAGGTCAATGTAATTTACACGTTTTGTATCAACAACAGGATTGCCAGATTTTGCTCTTTCGAAGCGATAAACCAGATTTTTGGCTCCTTTTTGAAAGCCCTTGGCTCAAGTAAATATTTGGATCTTTGTGACTCTTTTTATCGCGCTGTTAAACTTTAAGTCAAACATGACCAATTTCCCTTTAAAAACGCACTTAGTCCTTTAGTTCTCTCAAACTTTTTGGTATTTCAAGTGACTCGACTTCTGTCATAACTGCATGATGAACACGAATCAAAGAGCGATCTCAAATTGTTTCTCTCAAATTGTTTCTACTTAACAATCATCTCTCTTGTTGTTCTAATATATCCATATGTAGAATGATTTATGATATTATAATATCAACTTATATCCAGTACATAAACAATTCGTTATAAATTTCTTGTCTTATGTCAAATCTTGACCCCAATTAGCCCTATTCAGATCGGACTGGCTCTTTTTGGCTCCTTTTCGTTTGCGATTTGGCTCCGACTGGGAAAAAAGTCGGGCCATCCTGATCAACAGATTCTACTGTGGTCTAGCCATTCATTTAACCATCATGCATAAAATTTATTACTATGGGGCATTCTAGCAACGACCGAAGTAAAAGTGGCTTTTATTGATTAGCTTGAGAATAAATACATAACCAAACCGAGAAAAGTCTGCCTCATAAACCAGGGTTGAGAGAAATGATAGATTATCGATATGAACCTAAAGAACAGCATAAACGTCGTCGGGTTTGTTGTGGATTTGAAATTCTGTTTTACCTATTCGTGATGTTTATTATACACAGCTCTAAACTTCATAACTTGAAAATGCAGACAAACAGGTCAGCCGTGTTTACACATTATCAGATTCAGAGCCTGTCAGCGAAATGGTGCTGTAAACACAGATCTCCAGACAACACTGACAAGCAAAAGGCGCGAGTTCTCTTGGGAGTTTTTTTTTTTTTCGTTTGCCCCCAGAAGTTCCGTATTTTCTTTCTGCCGGGCAGTCCTCGAATCTTAAATCAGTGGAAATGATTTGTGGTAAGGTTTATCACGACAGTTCAGTCGGAAAATCCTGTCTGACCTCCCATTCAATCTGATCCAGGCCTAAATACGCAGCTCAATGGTCAAGCGCGTGCGTCAGCAGACTGAAGTGTTTGTTACGTGAGTCTACATCAAAGAGACTAATGTCCAAAGTACAAATCTCCTTAAGCCATGAGTACTGCTGGAGTCGGGGCTTATCTGATTGTGAGCGCGCCATCGGATAGTACTGAGCACTTCCGGGAGAACCGGGCCTGACGTTGATTTTACTTTGAAGATTTGGCGCGAGGTTCAGAGATCTTGATATTCCCAGAACGCTGGCGGCGAAGGAAAGACGAGAAACGAATGATTAACGTACTAAGGAGGTAGCGTATCTTGTAAAAGCTGAGACTTGGATGTCTCTCTTGTTCGGCGTACACAAAATCATTGTAAAGGAAATTTTGTTCGTCAGAGTGCAGAAATTAATATGCTAGCAAATGGCACTACAAATGCACAGTATAGTGTGCAAAAAAAAAATGCTATTTCAAGTAATGCTAAGGGAGCACTAAACTTATTTTGACAACTATGTGGACAAAGTCGAGCACCTTAAAGTAGACTAACCCTTTATTGCTGTAAGTGATTCGGAATCTGAACGTTTGGAGTTTCATAACTGAAGGCAGATCAGGAAATAAATTGTTAAAGCTTCGGAAAAGGCCTATTATGAAAGTACTTTGCCTGAAACATATCACAAGCGGCAGGTGTCTGTCCCCTGAGATAGACCTTATCATCATTTAATATGGTCAGTTGAGGGGATTGTCTGTGGAGCACCTTGAAGTGGCCTGAAGACAGTCCAGAACTTTGCACGCCTGAGCGTACTTGTTATTTTTCAACAGGGTTTGGTGGCAAAATGGCATTGTTTTTAAACTTCATGCACATATGTAATATTAAAGCACATAGATTTGCATAACAGAACGGGTGAGAAGACTCATGATCATTGTCTATCGTCCAACCAGGCCTATTTATGCAGGGTTTCTATAATTCGTGGGCTCAAAAGTTTGCTAGACACAGATTATTTACAGGTTTAATATGTCAAAAGCAATGTGGCACCGAGACTGTATTCACGGTTTAAGTATAGAGCTGTCCAGTGGAATACGGGGCCAAGCATAATTGCTTGTGTAGCCAATCGCATAACATGTCAATCTTTGTCTTGCCTTTGATAGATTTCAAAATGAAGTATAGTTTACATTTCTTGATGTATTACTGGTTCAAAGAACCCAAACAGTTATCAGCTCTCTTAGTTTTTAGAAAGCGAGGGCAGTGTCTTGACACATTTGGCTCCAGTGACTCTACACACTGACCATAATACAGAATAAATCTGAAGAAACTATACGCACAGAGTATGTCTTGTTTGTCTCACTCTGCCACACCCACATCATGAAAAAAAAACCAACAACAACAGTATCCCGGAAGCACACAAACACACTCCAGATGCGTCCATGTCAGGACATTGGTTTGGCATTAAGATGAAAAAGCAGCGATGTCTGAGAACCAGCCTAGCCGATTTAATCATACTCCATCTTTGGAATTTGATAGCTATCTAGACACAGCAGGAAAGTTCAAGGTTTTCGCATAAGCAATTGGTCTTAAGGTAATGACTTTCCTTGTGAATTGATTGCTGCAGATCATGTGCTGGTCACTACTTTTGAGAAAGGCATCAAAAGCACAAGTATTGAGGACACTGAGTTAGTTCACGCTTAAGTCTACTCTTCACTAATTTACAGTTACTGTTCTTATTCGGATCTGGAAAGGATAAAATCAAACTGCTTTCGTCTACAATTAACAAACCTAACCATGCAGTAAAATTTGGCGTGATGTTTTCTGTGCTTGCACAGGTGCACTACGTGACCCGCTTGACTCTTCTAGTACACCAAAAGAGAGCAGGAAGTTGGCTGGCATAAAGATAATAATGGCGATTTGGAACTTCCTGGAATAGCTATTGCTGCTTCTGTTGTTTTTTTTTCTTTCATTCTGAGGCCAGAAATCACGCTTAGTCTCTTGCACAGCTGGTGTCCCTTTTTGAGACCTTGGTTTCGCCATAACATGCACATTAGTGACCTACTCATTAGTGCTATCATTCTAGGAAGTAGACTTTTTTTTTCGTGTTTTGTCTGAGGAATATTCATGAACGTCTGGTATGCTAGGTAGCACGACTCTTCCTGATTGAACGATCAGTGTAGGCAGTTCTGTACTCTGGTCCACTCTTTTTATGTGTTACGAAATTAATGTCGGTAAGTATATATGTATGTATATACTGGGTTATCCACGAGAGCCATTAACTTGACATGTATTGCTAGACTTGATATGATAGTGCTGTAAAACACAGAATAAGCACGATCTACTGATCTTTGAAACCACCATCTCTCTAGTCTCTAGACTTAAATGGTATTCCATGACCGCATCTTACTGTCAGACATTCGAAAACCCAGATCATCGTTTTCTATAGCTTAGTAAATTAACGTTTATCTGCAAATGCAAACACACACCATACCTTTCGCTGTTTCACAGTAAACAGAGATCATTTATATGTATGAGATGCTTATCGTTTGTGCAGACGCAATTCGGCGCCAAACTGAGGTATGAATGATTGGTCTGAATACATAGATCTAGACATTTACTGAACACGCTGACAAATATAGATTCAAGCGAAGACTGCTTCAGGGGCATTTACTGTAGATACCCCCTCCCCTCCTTTACAAAAAATAAAAAACCAGGACTACAACGTCCTCTCACAACTTGTTTTTTTCCGTTATTTCAAACAACAAAAAAAAACCACGGGAACAAATGGCATAGTCTAAAAACTGCAAAAGGTTACAAGAATCTTTGTCTTGGTGTGTTTGTTTCTATAAGTTATGTGACAGAAAAAAACCACTTGGAATTACTTAAAACATAAATAACTTAAGTAAATCTAAATTACAAACGAAATACAAATATTTGCCCAGATAAATCGTATGATATGGTTATCTAATCCACTGTTCACAGCCACAAAGCCTGCAGTGATGAGCCAGCGTTATCTAGAGGAATAGGAGGAGTAACAACTCTCGGTGGAGTCCACTGGTGTGAGAGGGGCCCTGTCATCGTACAGGGTTGGAGCTTGCAAGATGATCCCAAAGGTGCCCACCACACAAGCCGTGGTGAAGATCCACAAGAACAGTCGGTCAAGGACCATTGCCACATACTTCCAGTCCTCCATAATCTGTTGAAAATAGGACGGTGTTACAATTTGGCGTGAAAGATTTTTGCCTGTGTAAAAAGTGTGTATTTTTGGTTGTTAGAACTGATTCTTGCAAGCTGGTATATGTAGATGGGGCTTTGTGTTCACTTTGGTTCTCTGGCTTATATAATAGGATAGTGTTACACTTTGGAGTGGAAGATGTGTGCCTGAGCAAAAAGTGTGTCTTTTTGGTTGTTAGAACTGATTCTTGCAAGATGGTACAAGTACACAGGGCCGTGAAGTTTACTTTGGTTTTCTGGCTCGTTTAAATGTAATATAAATATTACGATAAAGTTGCCTGCAAGGAGGAGGGGGTATAATGTGCTGAATATCGTGATGCCCAGAGGGAGGCGCAGAATATCCAAAGGACCGCGACAGCGTGTTCAAAATGGTTAGTAAGATCATGGTATAATATTATTTTCCCAAAAAGCAGAGTGACAAAAATGGCCCTTAACGTGGAATATCAGGTACTGAATAGAATTTAACAGCTGAATAAGGAAGACTGTTGATTTGTTGACCCTTCTCCAGAAGCTAGGAGCTCCGAAAGACTAACACTGGTGTGTGCAAGCAAGGTTCAGAGCGCCATGTGGCAGATGCAAGTGATTCTGAGGTGGAGCCTGATGTGGGGAGAGGGACGAGATTGTAAAAGATGGCCCTGGACTAAACACTTAGGTAGACAGTTAACAATAGTAACAAAAAATCAAAAAGGCATTTAACACGCGAGGTCTAACTGGCACGCTCATATAGAGTTTTTGGAATGTCATGAAAGACTAGGGATATGAATGCTATGAAATTGCTCCCTTTGTTTCGGTCTGATGAAAACTTTTTATATTCACATCTTCAGAGAATATATTTTTCTTGATTCAAAATGAGTTTAAGTAATCAGTTTTGAAACTCTGTTAGTAAAAGCATCCCAACACTAGTGTCCAGAGAAAATAATGTGTGACAAATATTATCTAATACACATCTAAAGGGCAACAATGAGAAGGTGTACTATTTTGTCTGGTCTGAATGTTGTACAAGGTGTGAACAAGTAACTGTAAACCATGAGCAATTCAGCGAAAGTTTTCATGACAATATTATTATTTATTTCCATAAAGTCTACGCGACTTGTGTAAGACTGACCAACATTTTTTGTGATGCAGTGCACAAAGAACGACTGAATGTTGCCTTTGTTTTGTACTTCAGCAAGACATGAGAATATTCACTTTTATGTTGACTGAGGAAACCAGAAAAAGGAAAAAAACGGGTGTAATAGTGTGAGCAGGAAATATTCATTAGACTAAAAAAAATGGGTTAAAACAAAATGACTGATGTATCTTTGAAATTTTTGCTTAGTAACACTGGCCAAAAGAAAAACTGAAAAGTGTAGAAGATGTTTTTAACATTCTGATTATCTCTAAATCTAATTCTGGAATTTTATTTTACAAGATCGTATATCCCATTATTTTGGTGTGATTATACGGGCTTTTAGTAATAATAATAATAGTAATAATAATATTAGTAATAATAATAATAATAACAATAATAATACTATGCAACATATCACAGCAATGTCAATCGATGCTAGGGCATTAAATGTATTGAAACCACTAGAAATAATGATACAGGTTAAATATGAGAAAGAAAGCATAGTAACCCCTAGAAATCTCTGACAGACCCAGTCTGTTTCGTTCAGGGAAAACAAATTTGGAGTAAAAAGGTTATAATACCTCATAAGATCAAATGATCCCAGTCCTAATACCATAACCATTACCACCACCACCACCACCACCACCACCACGACAACAATAACAACAAATAATAAAAAACGTCACACAAATATACACATGCAATAAAATAGGTTTTACATAACTAGCATTTCAAGGTGTTGAAATCTAAACACCATGACACCACGTCTTTATAACGAGACATAAAAAAGTACGTAGACAAACAGCACATTTATTTTTATACACACAGGGTACCAAGGTCGTTAAATAACTGGTGAGGATTTCACTGGTGGTCAGCCATTGTTTCTTAAAGGTCAACGAGATTTTGCAAAGGATTCTGACAACCGCATTTCTTGTAAAACGTATGGCAACAACCAGTGTAAATACCAGAAAGTTCAGAAAAGAAGTTCCATAAAATGTTTATCATGGTTTATATGTCCCTGTCCTTGCAAAGAAACATAAGGGAGAACACCACAAGGACGCCTCTGCTGGTGCAAGGGCTTTTCATTTAAACAACAAAAGCGGCAGTTGAGGAAGGGGAAATGTGGGAAACTACATACCCTGTGCATATCTAAATACAGTCAGCCAACACAGTCGTACGACAGATGAATTATCTATCATGGAAAATACGACACTGTTCGCGGACGGTATTGATAGGGACGCTCACAAAAATACACACATATACATGCATTCATTAGCCACAGACAACTGACATTCACATTCTATAAAAGAGGTCACCTAATACGTAACGGAAATCGACAAAGAAATTAGGTAAACAATAAGAACGATATTACAGGGCGTCCATCGCAGTTCCACTGACAGCCAGCCAAATAGCACAATTGTGCACTTTCATCATTTCCGGACAAATGACGTTGTTTATTACCAATTTTCTTGGGAAATTCTCGTAAACAGAATTGAGTGGCGTCGTGTTGTATGTGTATATTACGTATTTCAAGACTTGAGAAAGAAAACAACGTATCTCCTCAGCCATTCGCTGCCATGCCACGTCCTGGCTTGGGTGTAATACCCTAATATCTGCACGCGCCTCATTGTAATGCAACAACGTATGGATCATCTTTTAAGATAAAGGACTCGGAGATGATGGAGGCGCAGCGACAGGGCACCCTGTATATTGCCTCACAGCAACTACTATGTTTGTTCTATAAGATTTTGATTTGGTTAAAATACAACAATAAAACATAATGTCATGGAGCGATTGTCACATATAAGAGACAAGAGTCAGCTGGAATGGAAATGGACGGTCGGGGTGGGAATAATGGATCATAATGATAACAGTAATAAACATTTGGGACATATCAGAATAATAATAATAATAATAATAATAATAATAATAATAATAACAATAAAGACAACCTGTGGAAAAGAATAGACATATTCGCAGTAGACTCTATAATAACCATAGAAAAAAAAAGCATTTTTGATCAGCATTTTAAAACAAACTGGAGATAAATATGGCAAGTTCATTATTCTGTAAGTTGCCTTATCTTTTCATTTGAAAGAAAAATGTGGTTAGGAGTGAGAGGAAGGAGGATGAAAATGTTGCAAACAAGCAGCTATACTATAGCCCAGTTAATGGAGAATCAAGCTAAAGGGAACAACGACAACCATTGAGCCATTTCTCATCTTTAAGACAGAAAATAAGGGAAGAAAATGGGCCATGAGGATGAACATATTACATCCCTGGAGAGGTTGTTTATTTAACAATAAGAGTGACGTAAACAGAAGAATTGATTTCACGCGTGGCAAGAGCCCAGTTTGATGGGAACGATGGGGTCATTCGCTGAGAAAGGCTCACTAATATTCTATCTTAGCCAAAGACGGCTGCTGTTCGACTAGCTCAATGAATATTTTGAAAGCAATACTCCAACCCTTCTTTCAAAAAAAACCCACAAAAAACGTTTTTTACTGGCTAATATAGTTTAGACGTTGCCGCAGTACTGAACAGCTGGGACTTAGAAACTACGCAGCCATACTAAAAATGTACAATTAACTGAAATCATGGCTTAAATGAGTTAGTGGTTTTATTGTTCTCACTTACAATGACAACAATGTTATATGGAGCACTTGTCAATCTGAAGATAAAGAAACCTCTAATATTCAAATTAAATGGCATATTTTCATCATTATTAATTATGATTTGTTGCCAGCAATTCAAAACAAACATATAATGAGGTTAATCACTATAAAAAAACAGGTAACTGGAGACGTTCTGTAGTAGTCATAGCACCAATCTATTTATAAAGCAGTACTTTTTTGGTCCAAATCAAAATGAAATATTCATTTTGTAGGCTAAAGGATGATTAAACTCGTCTGTGGGGGCGACACTATCTCAACTAAATAATGGTCGTCCTAAGGTGCAACAAGACAGAAATAAACCATCTGAAAATTAGAAACAACAGCAGCAACAATAACAACAACAACAACAAAAATCTGGCGCGACGGAGCAAAATGACGCGCAACTGTGACCTGCGCGTTGAAAATATCCTTTGGTGCCAACTGCTTTACTCATCTAGCGAATTGATGGAGCATGGACATCAAAGCTTAATCTGCGATCAAAGAGAAGTCCAAGGCTAAAAAGTCAAACATTATCGCAATAGAGTCAGGAACTTATTGAGCTTTCTGAAGTGAATGCTGCTCCACGACATACTGATAGATGCTATAACTGTAGCTGACTATATAGAGCAACTTCAAACATTCAACGATGAAAATGCTCACGCCGGTTACTGCTCAACTCTCTCTTTCTCTCTCCACCCCCCCCCCCCCCCCCCCNCCGAACACACACACCCTTTCCCAATCCCTTCTTTCCTTCCATGATCGATATGAACCAGTCAGATAACTTATGGTGTGTAGAACATCTAGCAAAACTACAGACGTCCAGATAAAGTTATGAAGCCGCAGTGAAAATAAAATTAGAGACACGTATTCTCCGTTTCCATTCTTCCATCAAAATTATCCACACCTTTTGATGAGTTCGAATTGCTACGAGACTGCACGCCAAGGCTTCATTGAGTATGTTTCTCAGATTTTTTTTTATATGAAACATTAGTGCCATTGAGACGTTATGGGGTGAAACAAGCTGAAGACGAACGAAACACGAGTTTATCAACCAATTATGATTTCTATAACTTTATAAAGGTTGTAAGAAAATCAAGAACAGCCAACGGTGACAAACTTTCTGACATGGCTTATAACTAGCTCTCATTATTTGAGCATTCTCGATTGTAGTATGTTTTTCTATCACTAAGAAGCAAGGTTGCCAACTAATCTTTATAGTGTCCAGTAACGTCCGTCTGAATTACTACAGATTTCTGCGCTTATGTTACAAATGAGAAAACCATTACGTGGACTCGCTCGTCCTAATGAAAGAATAATGTCTACAATAGTCTGGTCTACACCAACGCTCAATTTTGTTGTTGAGAAATTTATACTCCTATGGAAACTTCAAAGTCTACCCAATGTCACTTCTAACACTGGAAGAGACCTTTAAACTGTCTCCACACTCTTTCACGAAAGAAGCATCCTCGCACACACCAGCACGCACTCGACAGGTCGTTCATCATTACATGTTGTCGGGTACCCAGAGATAGATCAGATTATGACTAATGACCTAAAACCATTGGCAAGCTTGAGTGATACCATAAGATCAGAAGATTAATGTCCGTTTAGACCAGAAACCGACAAATCGTTTCTGGTTAGCTCGGAGAAGGAGCTAAGTCATTTGTCCTGAAAACCATCCAAAATATTTGCTTAGTGATTTAGATCATTACATGGAACACAGCTAAGACCCAGGATTCCGCCTGATGAGAGGTGTGTCGTCTTATTTGGCTGCGGCTAGTGACGAGGTTAGTTGTAAACAATGAAGTCATTACTATCAGCGGTTGGAAAATGCCAGTAACGGAACTGAGAGCCAATGCTGTAATTGTAGACATAAAGAAGGACAGGGATGAAAACATTGTAGTTCATAGAGCGGTGCCTTGGTTGACAGTTTTAAACATCTACTAACGTAGATACTCAAATACTCAGGTAACGTCGATTATTCGAGCTCAGTATTGCGACATCACCAGAGATTCCATGAGATCGTGCTAGCTACCGAGATCGAAGGTGAAAATAAGCATAGGATAGGTAATCGAACCATATGTCCATTCAGATAAATGGTTTTAGAGTTAACATTGGCAAAAACCATAATTCACCACTGCGGAGGTCTTTTTTGAGGAATCAATGCCTATGGTACATTTTCCGTCTAACATAATCAGAAATAAAAAAGACAAGCAAAAAAGGATTAATCGGGCTGAACTGACAAATTCGACGAATTCAGTTCTCGAGAGTGCTTACGCGCTGACGTTCAGTATCAAGACCACCCGGCATCGATGCCGATAAATCACAGCACCAGGAGTTCGGATAAAGGGAAAAACATGACATAGACCTTGCGCAACAAGGATGAGCTCGTCTTTCTTGGTTTTGTTTTGGGATGTGGACAAAAGAAGGAAATGGGTGCAAACTACAGGGTGGGCCGCATAGGAAGAGGAAGAGCTGATGTCGACGATGACAAATCTGTAAATATGGCGAGGTCACCACCTCATCGATTGCGGATGATCTCCCGAGTCTTGAGAGGTCCAGAAACTTTCCACACTTGATTGATTGGCTGGATAATCAGGTTTTAAGATGGCCGGGACAACCGTCAATTTCTCACCCTGTCTTTACTTTCATGTTGAACAATCTGCCGTGGGCTTCTGGCGTGCTCTCTGATCACATCAGGCAGATTTACTGCTTGCCCTCTTCTTTTTTTCTCCTACATACATTACTTCATTGCCTATCGCAAAATGTTATCTTGAGCTCTGAATTTGACCGGACAATGCAACTGTAGGCTTAAGAAATGTGTCATTTTTGAGAAGGGTGTGACGATATTAAATGTCTTGATCACACAATATTAAAATGCAGTAAGATCTCAGGCAATATTAGTATTCAACTTCGTGGAACAATTTTGAAGTTTTTTGTGCGATTTAAACTTCTCTAAGATGAATTTTTTGAAACTGTTGACACATATCGTGGTCCAGCCACTGATAACAGCTAGTATAGCGTTTTAGAAAAAAAAATTGACCTCAACACACAAAATGAACCCCACTCCTCTGTCATCCGAGGGAATCGAGGAGAGGCGTAAAAACTAAATGCATGAGATATGATGCAGAACCTGATCTAGCACTGTTTTTATTTGCCTAAACTATTACTGTAAGGTGCTTTTTCCCCTCCTGTGTAATTCTGTATAAAATAAGGGACTAGGGACCAGCTTACTACACTACACTAGACTCGACTTCACGAGATCCTATGTTATAGATGTCGTAAACATCTTAGTTTTGAGAAGGAGTTGAGAATATTAATGGTCTGGATGAGATGAAATCAGAATAAAATTAGTAACGTGGAGGAGACATGGTTAGCCACTTTGTAAATAAAAAAGCTGCAGCTGAGTATGCATGAGGCAGAGCTGTGCTTCTCATACTTGAAAGACTGCAACGAGAAGCTTCAGGGAAAGAAAAAAAAACATACAAATTTGCAAAAATTTGCAACGACTTCTCCGTCAGAGATACTCTTGGCAAAAAACAACACTGTTTTCAGACCATAGCAAACTAAAATAAACAGGCTTAAACAAAATGGAGAAAACATGGTCCGCCATTGTGTAGACTAGTAAACCAAAACTGAGTATGCGACTGTGCAATGAAAGGTTTCGGGAAAAGAAAATAAAAAACTTTACAAACTTGCAACGACAGCCTTGTAAGACATCACTCTCAGGAAAGACTTCTACTTTCGGTTCATAACAAACCAAAACAAGCAGCCTTAATCACTTGAGAACTAATGAGGTCCAAATGAAGCCCCTCAAGAAAAGATTGTGGCAAAAACATTAATAGGAGCGATTGGCCAGAAAGCGAAGGTGTTAATTACCAGAATTGGCCTGTCACGTCCACGTTTCTCGGAAGTGTGCCTCGAAGAAATATTAATATTGCTTACTTAGAACACACACAAAAAGACCTTATATATAAAACGCCATCGGCATCACCGATGGTTTAAAAAAATGTGGCAACGAATAGATCAAAACAATGGTATTCATGACACTACTGTCCCGAGGCAAACAGTGCCCTATTTCAAGATTTCTTAGTTTTACTATATGCGATTATGAATAGGCATTACTATAATATTCGGATATGTTCAGAAAGTAAGCCAACTATTCACTTTGGGGTCTTCAAATTGTCATTTCAACTTATAAGTTCTCTGTATCCATTTGGTAAATTATCGGAGTCTCCCAAGGTGTGCTTTGATTAGAGCGAAGGGTAGGGTTCGCGTTACGTGCAAGGTTAGGGGTACAACTGGATTGTCTCTGGATATTATCCAAAGGCCTTCGCAGGTTGCTTTCTCTTTCCTAATCCTGTTTTTTTTATACTAACTCAAGAACATCCTGAGAGGGAGAGTCCCAGGCTTTTACCAAACCGTCACTCTACTGTGCTTCGAAATTGGCCATGGTAATTGTTTCTTCACACTGCTGAGAGAAAGCGGGGGACATAATTTTTATGGCAAAGCAAGAAAGAATCTCCGTGTTTCTTTGCAACTGAAAGTTTGGTGGGAAAATATTAGCGCATTTAAAGTCATTATGGGTCTTGATCTCATAAATGACATATTACCCGTACATAAAATGGCTTAAGTCATGGCTTCGGTCATCTTGAATGCACAGAGACGGAATGGCTACAGAGGGACATCTGTAAATGAGTTGACGAAGTGTGACGAAATTCACTGTTAACATAATATATCTTGAGAAACCGATGGTTTATTTTTGGTCACGGTTTGTTTTAAAATGCTGACAACAGCGATAATTATGGAAGTGTCGTTAGCAAGCTCACAGACATTATACATTAACAGATATTGTTAAAAAAAAATATAAACTACAGTCTTTGCTGAAAAGAAGCGAATGTTGGAACGCTGGTTAATCGCCACTACAACAACCAAAATTACGTCACGACAAAACAAAATGATGGGCCTCGCGTGCAAAGAGGTTGCTCAGCCAGTTTTGATTATTATTTTATTATTCAACCTGTTAGGACATATAAGAATTAGGGGTTAGAGTTTGTTTCAACGAACAATCGTAGTTTTTTATGTTTAATAAAGAAAGGAACTACTGTACCGGGTACTTGCGCCTCCAGATCCTGGGGAGCTAAAAATATAAAGATGCAAAATTAAAAGACACTGGCATGCATGCTCTCAAAGAACCATTCAGACTTCCACATTACTGTTGCATAGTACACAGTACAGTATGACTGGTCGTTTGCCCGAGTGAATGGTCAGAATTCCATACAACCAGTCACTGAGCTCGACAATATATGTGCTGAAATTAAACTGTCACTGCCAAAGTAGACATCGTCATACACTTTAACACGGTCTTTATATAGTTTCAACATAGATGCTTCTTGTACGAATCTGATATATTAATGATAAAAGAATTTTGTCTTGCTGTATTTGAATATTATCAAAAAATGTTCATTCACTTCCATGTCAAAGAGATACTTTCGGTACTTTATCGTGAGTTGGATTCTTACTGTCTTCCAAAAAGAACACATCATTTCAGTTTGTTAATTTGAATAAAAATGCTTTTCATTAAGATTATTTTAAATTGGCCTTGTTACAAGAAAGAAATGAACAATCTTAAAAAAAATCGTATTGCTCCATCTCCATTAGGTAATTAATTACAGACAACTTGCAACAGCTTACAGAATGATAGTGAAGAATATTCAAGTTCACATATTTGTCGAGAAGAATTGTGGAAACACGACACTCTCTGATTTTAATTTATTTAAGATCTGACCCATTCATGTGGAATGACGTTTTACTGGGAGCACTTAAAATTTCAGCCCAGTGGAGATGACCCTTAGGTGCTTGTCGTAGAGTCAAAGCACAAGAAAACAGCGGCACTGCAAATATCTTATTAGCGATGATCACGCACGCTAGCAGCATTCATCGTCGGTAGTATCGAACTGGATAGTAAGTGCCAAAATGCGCATTGAAAGCAATACTAGGCCTATTTTGTGGGGTATCAGTAATTCAGTAACCTAGTATATACTCAGTGCTGTCTTGCACAATGTAGTGAGATAAAGGGGATGAGAAAAACATGCAGCGCAGTCACTTAACTCTGAAAAGACAATCTGACTTTTTTATAAACATTCCACGCCTTTCCATATTAACATAATACTTTTCATTTATGATGCTTGAAATGTTGTACGCGTATGACTTTAAAGTCTTATAAATTAGAGCCGAAACCAGCTTGATATTTAAAAATCAAAATTTCAGAACATTATTTATTCAGTGCCAACTGAAAATCTTCGTGGTTTTTAGCCAAGCATTATAGTTATAGGAAAGACCAAACTTGCACGAAATGTCGCGCACATAGATCCAATAGTTCATTAATATAAGGACACTAACTGAGTAAAGCAATATGGCTAGATAATGTATATAGCATCTGAATAAATATATTCTATCAGCTTATTACACAGACATTTACTGACATCAATGGTTACTAGATTAACAGATCACGATCACTAAACATGAAAAAAAAAATCACAAAAAAAGGAGATATTAGTACGTGTTACTTACAACAACAAACAGTAATAAGACAGTTTATTCATTATACTTACGGAGGAATCCCGGTCTTCATTCTTTAAGTGCTCTGCTATAAATGTCACCGAGTCTATAGCGTCCATGATCTCCTTACAATACGGCCGTGACCTGCGAAGGGTCCCCGTGCTGTCTTCCACATAGTCTATAGGTAGCAGTCTCTCCACATTATTTGGTCTCCGTAATCGTGGAGAAAGTTTCTCGTCGTAGCTGTAGCCGACCGGCGGCCTTGAAGTAAGGTCGTCTCCTGGATTCCGGAGCTCCAACCCGTTACAAGTTCGTATCACAACCTTCTTTGGCGGAGCCGGCTCCTCGGGTTCCTGGTGAGGCCGCCTCATCACTAGAAGACGGGGAAGGATGCTGAGAAACACACGTCGAACCCAGGGAGACATGCTATGGGTGGCCGGAGACCGGAAATGGACGTTCAACACAATGACAGTAACAATAATAGAGAGTGTGACAAGAATCATTGTGAATAGGAGGTACTTTCCGATGAGAGGGACAACAATAGAAGTGGGAGGAATGATTTCAGCTAGCAGCAAGAAGAACACAGTGAGGGACAGTAAAATGGAGATACACAAAGTGATCTTCTCGCCGGAGTCCGAGGGTAAATAAAATACTAAGACAGTGAGGCATGAGATGGCTACGCATGGGATGATCAAGTTGACAGTGTGGAACAATGTCTTCCGTCTCATCCTCACGCTGAAGGTGATATCGGGGTAGCGTTCAGCGCAGCATGGGTACTCTCTGATGTACTTCACGGCCTCCACCTCCAGAATGTCCCATTCAACACTGGGGTAGAAGTCTCGAAGATCTATACCGTTCTTAATGGTCACATTGGCCTCGTTGGTTTTTGCGCAAATATGGACAAGGTCCACCTGGTCCCCGTCATACGTCCACGAGCCGAACTTCATTTTGCATCTGAGAATAGAGTTACAGTGCAGATCAGTCACATCACATAAGAGGTGATAGAGCATCTGAGGCTAGACTTACAGGGGACATAAGGGGTGACTGAGCATCTGACAATAGAGCAGACATCACAGAAGGGGTGACAGTGCATCTGAGAATTTAATTGCAGTCAATATCACATATAGGGTGATAGTGCATCTGAGAATAAAATTACAGTGGGCATAAGGGATGACAGTGCATCTGAGAACAGAGTTACAGCGGACTCACATAAGGAATGACAATGCACCTAAGAGGTACAGCGGATATCAGGTAATGGGAGAATAACGTTACAGGAAACACAAGGGGTGACAGTGAACCTGAGAGCCAAGTTACACCGGTCATCACATAAATGGGTGACAGTGCATCTGAGAATAGTGTTACAGCGGACATCACATAAGGCGTAACAGTCGATAGACTAAGAAGTACTTCCAGCGCTCCTAAACAGCCCCGAAGCTCATCAGTGAAGGAAAGCATTGGTATATGTTTGTGAATTGACATAGTCAATATATTGGTAGACCATTAAAAATGGTCCCAACGAGCACAATGAGTATTGACTTGATTCCATAACTTATCTCATGAACATAGTTCATGGTGGACAAGGTAAAAAAAAATATGATCTAAAAGACATACGTGCTTTGCCAAAATTATCAAGATTTATCAAGATGGTAAAAACCATTATCACACGAAAATATTTCAAACTTCAAAGACAAGCTTCTCTCAAAATCTCTTCTCCCAAAAATAATCAGAGCTAGAATAAAATAACTATACGACCGCTACTCACTGTTATTGGTAATACATGCATTTCGCCCGCATTATAATTAGACCGTTCAGTAAGAAAAAAAAATTCTTAAGACTACGTTCCAAAAGTTGTTGTTTTCTTATAATACAAAAAGCAAACAAAACTATTTCGAGAAAGAGAGTTTTAACGTTTATCTGACTCGCATTTGATATAAAACGAATTATCCAAGAGCATTTAAAATGGCAATACTTTGGTTTCATTCATGATATTTAAAAAAATGGTTTGACTAATATTACCCAAGATAATGTATTTTCCATACATCAAGGTCCCAGTTTATTACGTGTCTGCATGTATATGCATGAATACATGTATTTCCGCATGGCAACAAAGGCAGGTGAATGTTGAATCTTTTAATTCCTCTTTATAAATCATTAAGAAACAATTCAGGGGATGAATACTGCAGAAGTGTAATTCAGTCTATCACAGACATGTGAAACATTTTTCACGCTAAAGGGCACGGTGGCATATTTTCATTTTGATATACTTTTCATGGTACAGCTGTACCTGTAACACTAGAAGGGGCAGTTTTATTCGTGATGTTGCGGCAGAATTGTCCAGTGTAATGGAGTGCACGTCAGCTACCCTATGACCAGTAAAACAAACACTAAGTGGTCGGTCAAATATTCAACTGAGAACGTCCATGCTGACGTACGATAAGACTCAATGAGAGTAATACGGTATTATTATTCAACATGGACAATTAGTTAAAAGCTTGCGCATTAACGATGGGATCTCTTATCATCGTAAGAAATACAGTAACTCTGCTTGGGAACGCTACCGATGGTGGAACCGGCACAGATGTACAAAAATAATTCTTACGATGGTAAGGGATTCCATCGTTAATGCGCGTTCTCAATTATGTTTTAATAACATGCCATCATGATAATAAACAAGCTTTTTAGCTGTACTAAAGATTCAAGTAACAAACATATTTATGATCATAATAACGATTATATTATCACTTAGACTATAAATGCCTAAGGGTGAAGCAAAGACAGCAACCTTTTCTTTCAAAAAATGCTTCTGAATTCCGGATCGAGTTAGCCCCATTTTTAGTTTTACCAGTGTCTCACCATAAATTACTGAAGACATCTAAATGTCAGAGGAATATCTCAACAGAGATCTCCCAAAGCGGCTGCAGCCCCGCAAAGCCCGGCATTAAAGACGTTAAATGCATCGAAATCGTCTTACGTCCATACTGAGATGCACGCATTAACTCGTCCAGACTTGACAGGTTTAGGGAAAGAACCCCAAAAGCGCATTTACCGGATTTGCTTCGGCATTGAACATTGAACAAACAATCGATTATCTGTATTTCTGCCCACGCATCGAAGTAGACTACGCCATCGGTAACGCCTTCAAGACTTCTCAACTGTCTCTTGGAATGATTTTAGTATATTTTCAGGCTTAGCCCTCGATGTGTGCTGTCAGTTTGCGGCAACAAGAGAAATCTTCCCATTGAGGTGTCCATGTCCAGATGGCGAGTTTACGCTGAACATTCTAAGAGACAATAGTAATCAACCGGAGGGCATAAGTACAGTATTCAAGTAGATAAAACCAGCTTACCCCGAGAACCCTGCTATAGCCTGTCTACCGAAGGCACGCTACAAAAATAGATTGGGCAAGTCAAAGTTGCACATCATGGTTCTGCATCATCTGTTCAGCTTCTGGTTTTACGGATCGGAAATGTTTATGAAATGAAAAAAAAATGTTCTTAGAGAATCCCAGATATTACCGTATATTTCCTCAGACCAATTCTCCCTAGAACTGACAATTTGTATGAAAAGGAAGGGAAAGTTCTCTTTATATTTATAGAAGCCTTTTTTCCCAAATCAGCTTGAGAGAGACGCCATTCATAAGAAAAACAAAGTTTCAACAAGGACAAGAAAACACCGAAGGATAAAATAAGTGGGATAGGCCCGCAGAACAAACATCCTTTGTGCATTTTGACAGTTAGCTCAGTTGTTCAAACACAAAACAAGTGGAAAGCGCTTTTTACTCTAGTCTCAAAATATTTACTTCAAATAGATACACCTACACGGAAGCTAGTGTAAAATAATGGAAAGTGATGTAAGTGATTAACAATTCCTTTCCAAAAGGACAAAGTAGATGTGTTGAAACAACAAGGCAACTGAGGAAAGAGGAGAAACATGAAAAGAACATCACTGACTAAAACAAATAAAAACAATGGAAGGGTATAAAGCGGAAGAAAGAAGTTGCAAAATGGCAAAAAGTGCAAGAGAGACCAATCTGTCAGACTAACAGAGACAACCGCTTTGTCCAGAATCCTGGAACCAAGCCCATATATGGCTCTGTCCCGTGTGTAATGATCGTGGTTTAATCAACAAGTAAACATCTATGCATGATAGTCTAGATGAAAAGGGCATTAGTTTTATTATTCATGCCCAGACCGTGCTTGCCTGTTTTGCACAGCTCACATTTATTATGAAAAAAAAATCCTACGCCAGAGACATCAGGCATCATCTTGAACGGAAGCATCATGCCTTTGCACTCCCGCCAAAACACACCCAGAGGGTCAATCAAGTACATATTGACTGTGAAAAACAGAACATATGCGGATCTATAGGGACTCCTTCAGTGCCATTGTATTCAAAATAATATTAGTTATCATTACACTATCGTTTTGCGAGAATGTCGCAGGTGAGTTATGCGCGCTGACACAGCCGTGCATTAAAAGCTGTGGCAATGTACAAGATTCAGTCTCATGTACCAGCGCTACGTGTTCGAAGTTCAAGGGTTCCTGTCTTTACGCATGCGACTCGAAAGATTTACTAAAATGCGGTAAATGTCTGCGGAATAGGCAAAAAAGGCGCTGTGATCAGCTCTGCTCACGTCTCTGTGTTGATACATCATGTAACTCTTCTTCAGATAGAATCTGTGCTGAATGTATGCCAGGATATTATGGGCCAACCTGCCAGCAGGCATGCTCTGATGCGTGCAGCGGCTCTTGTTTCAGAGACATTGGCTACTGCAAGATCTGTCCACCGGGCAAGTATGGACGTAGATGTGAAACGAAGTGTCCTTCCTACTGTCGAAGACATAACTGTTCTACAGAAACAGCTGCTTGTCTTGAGTGCAACGAGGGTTACACGGGCAAAAAGTGTGAAGTCATGTGCTCTCAAGGCTTTTATGGTATGAGTTGTGACCATCGCTGCCCGGAAAATTGTGACGGAGACACATGTGATCCTATGACCGGCCTGTGCCATTTCGGATGTAAGTCTGGGTTTTATGGTGGCCGATGCCAAAGGAGATGTCCTGACGGCACCTATGGTAGCAGCTGCTTGTCGCTGTGTCCAGTAACGTGTGCCAACACGTCATCATGTCATCACGTGAACGGATCGTGTCTTGACGGCTGTGCTGCTGGATTCCAGGGGGACCATTGTGACGTCGTGTGCACACTTGGCACTTACGGGGAGAACTGCGTCTATAACTGCAGCGCACACTGCTTCTTAGGCATGTGCAACGCTTTCTCAGGGCACTGTGAGAGATGTATCGACGGACGAGACGGACGTTTCTGTGAAAACTCCAGCAGATCAGTTTCATCATACCAGCATGAAGCAGAGATAACGATAAAGCAGGTAAAAACTATACTATCTAGACAGTGGATTTGAAAGCTAACATGAAACTGGTTTTGTTTCATGTTTTCTCGTCACAAAACCTACTTTAGTGGTGCTATGAATAACTGTGGTCAGTACCATCAGTTATGACATTCATTTGCACAGGAAACGATTATCGCATAGTTTGAAGTAAGCTATGGTTTATAATGCACTTCCTGATATTAACAGTTGGAATGACTGCCAACGCATACTTGACGACATCGACTGACGCCAGACGGGTGAATTTGTTTCTTAATGGGCCAACTGGCTAGGCTGGTATAGTAGCAGTGGTATTTGGAAAACTCATTCTTCGCGAAGCTCTGAAAGAAAATCGAAATATTTGTCTACCATGAGTTATAAAAACAGATTTCCCATCTCTCTGGGGCGCACTGGGCGCATAGACTTTACGTCTTTAATTTCCCATCCCTGTGTGCGCGATGATCTTGGAGTCTGCGTGGGTGGAAAAGTAATGATTAACTGCTTCCCCCTCCCCCCTCTCTTCCTCCCAACACTTGATCTTAAGGTTGATGTTGATCTGAAGTGCATTTGATTTTTTTCCTGGTATACCACTGTATGGTTCTAATGTCATGACAAGTACCGATATAGATTATACGATTATTATTTTAAAAAAATCATCTTATATCCACACTAATCTGCATGAATAATGTGTCGGATATACACACACTCATACTGCACAACGAAATTGACAGCAACAAATCACACCTCTAACATATTGTTTTCTCTCTAATTACCTTGTGACAACAAACACGTTTCTCCCGCTGACCCTTCCTATTTTCATCAGCTAAACAAAGAAAGGTTTACCGGGCACCCCTTTCGACACAAAACTTGACCATGGCTGGCTGAGGAAACCCCAAACGTTATTTCTTAATAAAAAGCAATGTAGATTAATTATAATAATGTCGCTGATTAAGCATGAAGAGTTGGAGTTCCTGCTCAAAAACTGACTAGAATAAAGCTGGCCACCGCTTCACTCAGATGACCTAAGGCTCATAATATTTAATATAAAGAAACTGTATTTATATATCGTAGGTATCGACGTGTATGGTAATTTTTACTTCCCTGAAGGTAATGTGGAATACAATCTCACATGAAAACGTGGGCTAATCGTTCATCTGATTTCAGACAATTGTGATGTTCTTGGGTCTCGTAGTCACGGGACTTGGATTCTGGTACCTACTAGGAGTACTCCTTTACTACCGAAGAAAGTTTACGACACTACAAGCTAGTAAGACTGGGAAGGCACCATCTAATCGAAGCTCAGGTTTCCGACACTATCCACGGTTCTATTTCATGCCCAAAACTAGAAGAGCTAGCTATGTAGAAATGCTACGTACCGAAAACAAGAGGGCAAGAAGACCACGAGGCAATAAAAAAGCACGAAAGTTAAGGAGACCGAGAAGAAGAATGCCAAGAACACATTATCAGAGAATCAGAGGCAGTACAGAAAGTATTCCAAGCATCTGGGATGAGACTATAGACAGTGTAGGAGTGACTGAAGACGCACCAACCAAGACAGAAACTGCACTTGTTGTGGATATTGCCGACAAAACACAGACGGAGGTTATAACACATTATATGGTGTCACGTGAAAGCGCTGGTGAAACAGAAGGGCTTGTCACAGATAAAATGAGCACCAAGGAATGTGGAACGCAGACAGAGCTCCCAGATACTGAGTTCGTTGAACGTGCTGAAGACACAACCAGCAGTACAAGAGAAACCGCTGTAATCGCCAAAAGCAAAGAGCCGGTACATACAGTCACCACTGAAACATCCTCAGACATTTTCAGCATGGCCAAGATCAGTGGACCCAAAGAAAGCATCGGAACTGTCGCAGATTCCGCCGGCATGGCAAGGAGAAGTGACTCTAAAGAGGTCAGTGAAAGTGTCTCTGATACCTTCGTCATTACCAAGAAAGGTGATACTGTAGAAATCCCTGATACTGTCTCGAATATTTCCAGCACGATCAAGAAAAGTAAACGTAAAAAACTCACTGAAATTGTTTCTAAAGCCTTCGGCATGCTTAAGAAAGGCGAACTTCTGAAGAGTAGAGAAACTGTTCCAGATGCGTCCAGCATAACCACGAACAATAAGCCTACAGAAATTACTGAAACTGTCTCCGGTACCTCTGTCACGACCAAGACAAGTGAAACTAAAACAGCAACTAGAATAGTATCACCTAAAGAATGCATTGACACTGCCTCAAATATTTCCAGCAAGAAATATGAACCTAAAGAAGCTATTGAAATTGTCTCGGATACTCTGGGCATGGTGAACAAAAGTGAAACTACGGTGTGTTCTGTCTGTGGTGCACAGAGACCTAGGAAACCACGAAGTAGGCTATCACAAACCAGATATCACGATATAAAGGAGGATATCGAAAATGCAACAGGAATTCAGGAAAATGCAGATGTAATTGCAGATATCATAGGGGAGAAAATAGCTGACAAAAATGGTGATGAATTCACTGGGACTGTCACAGGAGTAGATCCCAACGTCGAAGATGACAACACATTAGCTCGCGCAGGAACAGAAAAGACGGAAAAAACTTCTAGAGGTGGATCAGACAGGACAAATATAAAAATGATCGTGGAAACTGATACTGCAGCAGGAAACACGTTGAGTAACACACAACAGGACACTGAAATGCTCCCAAATACACTTGCCAGCACACAAGAAAGCAAAGGGGAGAGTACACCGTACCCTATCTGCTCACGGGAAGATGAAAGATGCCTGTGTTCTATAAAAGCTAACCAAGGATCATATGTGACCACCTCTCTCTCCTTACCAACTCTCTTCGTTCCAGACTCCAGGGAGGTTAGTACACTGCCTAAAAGAAACAAGCATGAAAGGCCAACCAGTATCATTTCAGATATTGAAGATCCTAAGTTTAAAATTGATGTGTCAAATTTTGAAGAGTGTCGGAAGCCACAAAGAAAAAATAGTATGGAGGGCGAGTCTCTTGACAGCTTCAGGGAAGAACGATTGGAAAAAGTTAAACAAGTCCCCAAACTGCTACGTGCTACGACTAGAGTTAGAGACCTACAAACATCTAGAACATCCACTTCAACAAGGACAAGTGTTACCTCTGACAACAAGATATCTGCTACAGAGTCAACCGATCAGGTCACAATAAGTACTTCAGAATCAGACACTGAAACCAACACAATTGTTAGTTCTTCCGCTGAGAGTAGTACGGAGACTAGTTCTACTAATGCAAGCTGTTCATTTGAATCCGAACTAGAAACCTCGGCAGCTACACAATTAGACCAAGAAACTGAAGAGATAACGAGAGACGAGGAGGTGAGCAAGCCTACGATTTCAGTGTCTTACCGCAAGGACCCTGAGTACAGCAGCGGCAGGACCAGCATTGACACAGACACTAGCATGGGAAGTTCATGGCTCTATAAAACAAGCACAAGCGGCACTTTAAAAAGGGAAAATTTACGGGTTGTCCAATTTAAGGACTCTCGAAATAATACTATAGAAGATGGAGATTTAAGCCTTCCTACTTCAGGCACTAGCCTCTCACAGCCTGTCTGGAAACATAGCAGAGCCACGTCGCCTCGACCTCCAGGCCTCATTCAAAGAGGATTCAGAAATCTTCTGCGGTTTTTAAACAGGTTGATGCGACCTGTTATGCCGTCACGAAAAAAATCTCTGCAAGGCCCCGTCAGAATAGTCTATGACCAGCCACCCCTGCCACAGAAACGGCACGCATCATATCAGTTCTTGCTCTCCAGGCTGGACAACTGGCGTCGGTCAGGAGGCCAGATCTACACTCCTGAAGACGGTGTTACTGAAATAGCTGATGAAAAGGCCACAGAAATGACATACAGTAGTGAGAGTACCGAAACACCTTCAAGGTTACGGACCATCAAAAAGAAGAAAGGAACCGTTAAGCACTCCGTGCCAAGCGAGTCTGGCGGTGATTCGTCAACTACTAGTAAACAGTTAGTGCTGCAGTCACTAACGGAAGAGTCTGAGATAGATAATTCTTCCTCAGCGACTTCGGGCAGACGATCGTCCTCAACAAGGAAACGACACTCAGCCACTGAGGCATCTGAACGAAAGTCCTCAGCCTTAACAGTGTCTCAAGTCTCATCTCCAACGACAGCCGAATCGTCCACAGAAAGATCTGCATCAACATTCACGGAGGGTAAGGACAGCAAGTCAATAAATGGTAAGTTAAAGTTAGCTTAAACACCTAAACGAACTATATAATAATATCAGCTGAATAAGCATGACTGCAAGTTTCGAAATGGCTAAAAATTCTGAAAATACATTGCAAGTAAACTCTTGTTGAAAAGGGCCACAACTGCGACAGTTAGCACCTGAGTGTTGTTAGGCTGCCGAAACTGCTTCTTTTGTTCATTTATTTCTTGAAATAAGCTCAGCTTTTCTGACTAATGATATTCAAACTTTTCCGAGCAATTTCATGCTACCAAACAAAGGAAAAAAAAATGAGAGAGGATTGCAATCTGATCTAAAAGTGACAACTGCACCATAACTTATTTATCATCTTGCAGACCTCGTAATAAAACATTATAAGACTCTGTCATAAAGATTGTTCACTGTAAGCTTGAAAACTCACTTGAAAAAGTGTATGAGCAATAATCTTTACGTAATTAACACTATATATTAATAAAAGATCGAGTGTCTCTGTGGCGACTAGGAAACGTGCGGATAAACTGTTCAAAAATGTTATGTTCTTTAAGATGCATTCCCAGAAGTGTCGAATAAAATCTCGAAATAGAGATCTACCTTGTCATTGTAAATAACAGGAAATGGAACGGCATAGTTTTCAAAGAAAAGCTTATGCTGAGGATTGGCTCTTTCCTAATCTTTATTCCCTACTCCAACTATGACATCCATTAATACCTCAGTATCTCTCGTGAACGGTGCCGACCGTATCCTCCGATCTGGCAATGCAGCAGTGGTAGGCAGAACTTCAGCTTAAGCAAAAGGCAAAATATCCCAATCTATTGCACTGATTAGCTCGTATTTCCTTCAACAGTCACAAGCAACGAGACACCACTGGAGAGCAGGAGCACATCGCAGAATGCTTATCCTACTCCTACTCGCTTTAGGGACATTACTGAGTATGGAAGCTTTAGAGAGATGCATGAGGCTATATGGATGGCACAGACGTCACCCACGACCACTTATTCATGGCGGGGTGGCTCGGCAATTACACCCAGCAAACCATTTTCCGGCCCGAACAAGCCTACAGTAACGTCACCAGCAGAAACGCCCATATCATCCCAGCCTGCGAACTCTACTCTGGTATATCCTATGGAACCTCCAAAAGAGTACGACCCCATATTGATGGCACAGGCGTCACATATAACCACTCATCCGTGGCGGGGTGGCTCGGCATATACACCAAGCAAACCGTTTCCTAACACGAACAAGCCTACCTTAAAGTCATTGACAGAAACGCAAAAGTCACCCCAGTCTGCGAACTCTAATCTGCTATATCATCTGAAACCTTCAAAAGAGTACGACGCCATACTGATGGCACAGGCGTCACATATAACCACTCATCCGTGACGGGATGGCTCAGCATATACACCTGGCAAACCGTCTCCCAGCGCGAACCAGCCTACATTAAAGTTTTTTACAGAAACACCCAAATCCCATCCTGGCAACGCTACTCTTTCCTATTCCCCGTAACCTTCAAAAGATGTCCATAAGCAGCACAAGGAAACGATACTAGCTATTCCAACAACTGCAGCAGAGATCGGCCCCACAAAGGTTTCATATCCACACTGGTGCTCGCCTACTGCATCATCGTCGAATTTCCTGCATTCATTCATTCATTCATTCATTCATTCATTCATTCATTCATTCATTCATTCATTTATTGTCCATGAAATTACCATTAGATTTATAATTGTCTGCGGTGCCAGCTGGCGTGGGCGATCATGGTCCATCTTTTCTCCCAACAGCAGCCCAGGACAAGAAGTCACTAAGGCTGTTTGGTCCCAACCACTCTGCCAAGCTGTGCAGCATTTTCTGTCACTGATGCCCTTTCCTATTCCCAACTTTCGTAACCCTCGACTAGGACGCTGGCATGGTTGCCTCACCTTACTTTCGCTTCAGTGATTAAAATGTTAATACTATCAGGAGACGCATCCTATGATAGGGCGGCCACTAGGTGGCAACACTATGGCTTTGTGGACTGTTCAGACAACAGAAAGATGATATTCTTTACTGGTAAGTGCATACATTTCAAAATATTTGAAACCAATAGAGATTTATCGTCACCACCCCTCCCAAAAGCGTTTTCCCTTTATATTTTGCCCAAAGCTGAAGAAATGCGGTGACGTCGGAAGATGTTCATCAAGACCTTCCGAAGATGGCTGTGGTATGCAGCGAGCGACAGGAACATTTCCGACTCAGTGGTGAAAATCACGGTTTTACTTCCAGATAGTAGTAAACTGGAGCAAGGTGTTTTGTCCAGCCGATTTTCCCCATTACATGACCCATGAGTTTTGCCTGTCTCCTCCTTACTGTTGAAAGGATTTTTTTCCCCGGTGTTCGTCCTTCAAGATTTGAATATGATCTTTCCAACTGTCCATGAGATTTAAGTATCTCTAGAGTAGTATATTTCTGTTGTGTCCGTATATCTTTGTATTTGTTTACAAATAGGCATGGTCTGCCTCGAAACAGTACGTTATAAATGATTCATTGTATATATATAATATCGCAATACCAGTGGCTTTCTTCAATTTGATAGAACTCTATCTTCAATATTCATTTTTTGAAACTCTGCTCTAAAAGTTCTTTTCACTTCTGTTCGAGATATATCCTCTGCAGTTCTTGTTGTGAAATGATGTTTATGTTAGTCAGCTTGTTTGTCTTTGACTGCGATGTTCCATATTAGGATGAATGGTTTTCTGGCGATGATCCAATCTTAGCTGTTAAACCATATCCTAACAGATTTTTACAGTGGACATTTTTTAAAATAATATCTAGCACGCGCATTTAAACGTTTTGATAAATGAGAAAAGTCAATAAAAAGCTATGAAATAATTTACACGACGCTTTATGAGCAATGTGTGCATGTGCAGATAACGTGTGATGTTTGCTCAGGCAGAAATTATTTATCGCCAACTGAGTACAAAGCCATCGAGATAATCTCTCTTTATCAACTTGGAAAAATTAGCTGTGAGTGGATTCCACATGTTGGGGAAATTATAGTTGGCACACTCTATAATGCATCACATTAGGCAACATCAGGCTAATAATAATAAGAGATAACTGGTGATGAGAAAGTCAAAGTCTTGAAGCTGATAAAAAGAAAAGTGCTATCGACCACGACTGGACCTACCATTATATTCTTTACTTGCAGTCACATTTCATCATCAGTATAACATGCAGCAGAAAATGCAGAGATCTGGAGTTTGATGTAAATTTTGGCAAGATCTATTTTCAAGAAAGGAAGCTTTGCCCAAGATGTCCATCTACAGACAAAATTACATTTACGTTATTTACCCCATGCTAATTATCAAGAATTGAGGGGTAGTAGTTAGGGCTTTAAAATAGTTTATTATATAGGCAGCTTCGTGTTTTGCCCAACACATGTGCCCAAACTGTGTCGGTCCATCTTTAATGCTAATCATGGGCTGGAGTGCGATCTATCGCTATATAGGATAATCAAATCTCCATGTGCTGATTCCTTTGGCGCCAGACCTACCAGCTAAAACAGTGTCCTTCAAACATTGGCCCTTGCTAGTTTTAGAGAATTCGAGTTATTGACTAAATGGCATTTTGTCATCAGCTGCATCAGTAACTACTCACTTCTTCCTCTCCATGCTGAAAACTTCAATGCGTGAAGACAATTTACGCTGCTCTGTCGTGCCCCTATAAGAGGCTTCATATCCTCCGAGTAGATTTACCTGCAGGTGGTCATTTTGAGTTTTTAAACAAAAGTTTATCCGTCAGCTTGACGCCCAAGGACTTCACCCTAGACTTACGCCAAGATGATTTACGAAACCGCACGGGCTTGACCTAAAGAAGCAAATTTTAATCTCCACGCCAAAGACACCTGTTATTACAGAAGCCTGTCGCTCCTATCTCTGAGGTCCATACAATTATTATGTGAGACTTGCCTTCGCTTTACATTCTTTGCAATATTCATTTCTATCCCTCTCATGTCGTCAACGTCCCTTTCATTTCTTCCGTTCCAGTTTCATTGCCGGTGGCACACTTCCTTTCACGACCTCCCCAGATCTCTTGGCTGTCTCAATATTGGACTTGTGCGGACCCCGCCCTCTTTCTGTAAAACAACACTTCTCCATTTTCAGAGGCTTTTTCCTAGTTTGAAAGAGATTTCTTTGACTTCCCGGTCTAACAGCGCAGGATTTAGCAACTCTCTGGCGAGCTGCCGATGCTCTTTTTATTTCCACACTGCCAAAAGAGTTCCTGTTTATGTTGTAACGAATATTGAGGTTTTGTGCCTTTGTGCAAGAGTTTTGCTACATGTTAACTTGACGAGGATTTTCTGGTATCTTTGTGGAATACTTCAAACATAAGAGAGCTCTAGAACGAGCATCTCCACATCCGGCATTCCCCTTTTAAAATTCAATTTCATTTCTCCCTTTTCTATACCCAAGAAACAAGGACTTTCAACTCAAAGGCAAAGCTGCCACAGCCTAGCTATACACTCAATATAATATCGTCCCTCTTGTAAAGATTAACGTCGTATTAGTATAACGTCGTATTAATTTCACAAATCGCCGCCCGGGGATTAATACTGTCGCAAATCGAGCAATGAGTTTGAGGACTTACGATCGTATTATTTCCGGGCGGCGACATGAGAGCTGGAGAAAAATGCTGTCGGGTGCAACCTTTGTTTTTGCCTGCAGAGACAAAATTCCTCGGGAAATATTTAAGATTCTTCTTTTTCTTTAGCTCATACCTAAATTTCTTCGCTACTGGCATCAGCAACGGCTTGAAATTCTGATCAAACTTGTATAAAAATTTGCATTCGACCAACATGGAATATGGCCTTTTACGACAAAGTGTAAGAGAACTGATTTCTGAAACATGGGAGACTATCAATAATATAGATTTCCATAACAAAAGCTACTCAGCGTGACGTGGTCTGCTTAGAAAGTTACGTTTCCACTATGTAACACTGGAGCATACACATTGTATTGTCGGTAGCAACACTGAGATAGACGTGAACGTTTTAAATGATGCTGCGACTGGCTGAAGAAGAACAAACTGGTCTTACTTGAAGGCAAAAGAATGAACTTGTCGCTATGTTATACGTTAAAAAATTGACCAAGAGGATGCCAATAGTATCCTGCGGTCTCACACATCACTTAACCAGTTTCTTTGCTCTCTGCTGTGTACATATCCAATACTGTTCCAGCACTCTAGCAGCGTAATTTCACTATCAGATGGTTCTGGTAGCTATGATGTGTTGACATGTTGACACAAGAAAAGTACCATCAGTTAATTTCGACCTGATAGGAGGTTGATGAAAGAAGAGGCACCAAGAGGAAGAGTTGGCAAAGGCGTCTATAAGCTGGTACGGTGAGGGTGAGGAGGGGAGGAGGCAGGGGAAAATGGGATACGACAACACAGTGGAGAGTTATGTCCTAAGGAATAGAATATGAGTAAGGATGGAGTTGCATTGTGTGTGTGTGTGTGTGTGTGTGTGTGTGCGTATGTGTGTGTGTGTGTGTGTGTGTGTGTGTGTGTGTGTGTGTGTACACTTGTTTGTGTGTAAGTATTTGTGTATGTATGTTTGTGTCTGTGTATGTATGTATGTGTGTGTACACTTGTGTGTGTGTGTGTGTGTGTGTGTGTGTGTGTGTGTGTGTGTGTGTGTATGTGTGTATTTGTGAAAGCTCATTGTGTGTATGTATGTTTGTGTTTGAGTATGTATGTGTATGTCTATGTACGTTTGTGTTTGTGTATGTATTTGTATGTGTGTGAGTGTGTGTGTGTGTGTATGTATGTGTGTGTGTGTGTGTGTGTGTGTGTGTGTGTGTGTGTGTGTGTGTGTGTGTGTGGGTAACGGAGAGAGAGAGAGAGAGAGGAGGGGAACGAGAGAGAGAGAGCGGGGGAAACGAGAGATAGAGAGGGCGAGAGAGAGAATGAGAAATTGAACTGGAAAGTGATAGGAAATAAGAGAAAACGGACTAGTCGTAACAAGATAATAACCATATGCTTGGTTAGCCACGAAACGGCAGAAATTGTGAATGAAATGAACAGACTCTATGAGGACAGATTAGATCTAAATTTGTGGTTGGTTGGTTGCGTGTGTGTGTGTGTGTGTGTGTGTGTGTGTGTGTGTGTG
>JAWQUT010000138.1:172928-256626 GCA_033807755.1 Ellobium chinense
TGTGTGTGTGTGTGTGTGTGTGTGTGTGTGTGTGTGAGTGTGTGTGTGTGTGAGTGTGTGTATGAATGTGTGAATTACGAGTGTGTGATGCAATTAGACATAATATGAAATTAATGAAGCGCAAGCCTTTGACCTTCTTGGGTGTAAATTGGAATGACAGGAAATATTGATGAGAAAACCTTCTGCTATTTCTGCTTGAATATGAATCTAAAGTTCAAGCAGTGCGTTCAGTGCCCCCACGTGCGCACCTCCCTATTCGCACGTGTTTTATAAGGGGCGATATGGAAGCCATATTAAAAGGGGGACTCTGATAGAATTACAACGTCAGTAATTCTTCCTTCTTCGCAAGCTTAAACAATGCAGCCGGAGTCCTAATTTGACATTTCCCTGTGCGCATATTAGCAGTTTCCTCCTCAGCTCATTTAGAATGATTTCCACGGTGAACGTTGTAATGGAAGGAAAAACTATTTTCATCTCATGACTAATCAATTCTAAGAACTTAAATTAGATCAGGTAACGTGACTTATTGCCAATAGAATGAAATCTTGATTCATAAAATTTGGGGTTCTCTCATATATCGTTCCACGGTGGTTTACTAAAGTTCGTGACAATAATGAGCAATTTCAAGCAGAACCAGCACCAATGACTTTCTCGTATAGTCCAAACTCCGACACAGCATAGCTGTTCTCTGGCTGAACAGGCATCTTATTAGACCAACTTATAATTAAATTTGCGTTTCTGAAAAGCACAACATCGGTTTACAATCATTAGAGATTATCCCTGTTTTATAAATTCAGCATAAACGAATCTTTCAAGTAATGCAACTCTAAAGTACAAAATGTATCTAGATCTATTATACTTTCTTTCTTGCTGTCGTGAAAAGCCTTTTTATTGTGATGATATTGTAAAATTTTCAAAGTGTCTTTGACTTCACAAGTATTGTGTTTTAGATGACTTTAATGAACTCAAGTCTTGTAAAGTTAGTGACATCTGGTTTCATTGTAGAGAGTCATTATCCTTAAACTAGCATAAAAAACACGATTGTAGTATTCACTGCATGATCTATACTTTTTATTGTCTATTTATGAATCTACATAAATCTCCGTTTAAGCTTTATAATACCACTTTGCGATTTCTCAAGATAATGTTTTTGAATCTTTTTATGAATATACAGGCAGTCTTATGGAATGACAAACAGTATCGTTGTGATTTGAACTCCTATTAAATAATTTCCTCCCTTCACTCATTCGCAGTCACAAAAATCTCCAAATCCAGTGCGTATTGGTCCGTGGCAATATTCGGAGACGTTTGAGATTGAAGGTCTACCGGGACTTTAAAAAGTTTTGATCATCGTGGTCCAGCAGCTGAGAGGAACGTATTTTGATTATGTGTTCAAGGGAACGCGGCTTCTCCACATAAAAAGGATGCAAGTACCTTTGTCACCTCTTGCCTCTTGTCAAGGAAAAGTATTTTCGGTGCGCAACACTTCTTGCTGTAAAGAAGGTGCAGGACCTACTGGTGCCTAAGTTTGATTTGCTCAATCTATTTTTTTAGTCATGTGCATTTAGCAGACAACACCTTGCACTGGACATTTCCCGACTACGCATGTAGTTATATTCCTTATACAATCCATACGCTTGATGACGATATGTGCATTGTAAGAAAAACGAGCCTGAAAGACTCTAAAATTCCTTCTACAAAAACATTAAGAAGAAAAAAAAAGCAACAACAAACCAGGTAGTTCAGACGTCGTCTGTCTGGCACACGGCTATCAACAAAAACAAAGTACAGATTTTCTTAAACAATCGTTAAAGTCAATTAACAGCCATCCACATTTTTGTATAGAGGTCTGTTGTTACATACAGACTCTTAGTTGGCGGCGTAAAGTGCAGGGTGAACCTCCAGCTGCACAACGGCACTTTATGTAGATCATGTTTTCCATTTCTGTCTACTGACATAGTCTAGTAGAAACCAAGTCTAAAATATGATGAAATTGAAAGCATGCGTCTCCGTGAACTGCACAAAAAGAACCTCATGTTACAAACCTCGACCTCAAAACTCTTTTGAGATTTTTCGCGCGCGCTGTGATCCTTATGCACATTGTATATTTGAGAATTTGCCCATTTACGATGGAATTTCTTACCATCGTGAGAATTACGTTTGTGAATCAGTGCAAAATGCACCTTTGGTAGCGTTCAAAACGCAGAGTTAATGTAATTCCTACGATGGTAAGATAGCCCATCGTTAACGCACAAGTTCTGACGTATCTGAATTGTTAAAAATCTTATAATAACGACCAATCCGCGCTGATGGTTTAACAAAATTAACACAGCTGGTTTATCCATACAATTCACCCAATTTCCTTCCTCCTCGTCCAACCATCTGTGCCTCCCTCCATCCTTCTGCCCGTCTGTCTGCCTGTTTGCCTATCTGTATGCCTGTCTGCTGTCTGGGAACAGACCTAAACTCTCTACTCGCAGTCCATTTCACAGATTGATATTAATGCTTTCATCTTCCGGTAAAGTTAATTAAATACTAACAGGAAGGGCAGGAAAAACTAGAACACGATATGACGAGTAGAACGAGAGCTCTGCAGGCGCGAAGCTTCTTTTTGACAGAGCAGTCGTAGTCGGAGACGGCGATATAGTGGGTGTAATGAAGACCTAGTTTAAAAAACAAAAAACCCTTGATAAAATGGCCAGCCCTGCGACACAACAACAGACCTCCTCTTCTCGGTGCTGGATGTTAACTCAAGGATGTTCGTGTCGATGCGCCGTGTTTTGGAATTTTGAAAGGCCTTTGAAAATAAAAATCTTCCAAATTTTGCCCAGAACCCCCNNNGCCCCCTAAGAGTGTGTATGTAGTAGCCTCTTTTATTTTTTTTTTGTTCCGTTTAATAATTACTCGCAGTAAGTGAAGCCCATAAAACTACTATTCAAAATGAAAGTCTGAGTATGGAGTACTCTTTGATCTCCGAATTAAATCTTTGCTTCTATCAGATCTAGCCTAGGTCACTTTATTTTGTTATGTAAGAACGTTCAGATTCTTCTCTGTTCCTCTTGCTCATGACATTATTTGATTATGAGGGAGTGTCAGGTTCTAAAAGAAAAGTCGAAGTGATATGAGGTCTGACCCTCACTATGAGCAAAATATGATGGCCCAGTGCTAGTCTTCTTATCTTATTACTAGGGTCACGGTCCTGCGAAGAACATTTGAAATAGTGACTATTTGATTATATAGACCTTTCGCCCCAGGTTCTATGTTTTACAATACGCCTAACCCTCAGACACTGGATCCGATTGTTGACTTTGTCCTACCCTTCTTCATAATGAAACAGCCTGGAGACCTCCAGATTAAATACCGACAAAGAAAAAAATCTGTTGGAGTAATCCTAGCAAGGCGGACCAAGAGTGCGAGCGAGTACCAAGGTTTTGACTCGCTGTCACTTGATGGAATAGCAGGAGTGGGGAATCAAATTTACCGGCTTGATCATTCCGGGAACGTGCGTGAGGGATAAACGACCTTAATTCCTGAACTCAGAGACTTAATTAAGGCTATCCCAGCTGATGCAGCCGAAAAAGACCGAGGGGAGGCTACGCAATGGGAGTCACGGGGGAGGGCCAGTCAGAGTGAACTGAATACAACAACAACAACAACAACAAAAAAAGGCTGATCTCGGGAAATGACTGATTAGAGAATTTGTTATTTTACCCCATGACAAGCTAGCTTCACAGGTGTGAGTATGCTCGAGTGGGCGTGTGTCTGTCAGTCTGGATGAGGAAATATATTTGAAATCGTGAACCAGTCGTCACCAGAGGACCAAATACCACTCCTTCAAGGGACCCAACAAAAAACCCAATAGAACAGCCGCTACAGAAGATAATTATGTCAACAGAATCGGTCTGCAACCACTACGACATAATAATCATGCAGGAAGACGTACACACTTGTACAATCTTAAGAGTATGGGAACTTCTTTCATATTTGAATGAATTTTTATGATTCAGCCCGATATCACAAACTCTTTCTGCTATGATCCAAATATAAGCCTACAACAAAACATGCAGAGAGAGCTTGTCGGCTGCAAAACCAAATATTCAAATCCATTGCAGTAGTAATTGCAGTGGATGCAGAAAGCTGGGTTATGACTATACGGCTATTACTACTGAAAATCTCAATGCTTAGCAAATGCCATAACCACTGAGTTGGTAGCCCGCATCTAGGTATGTCATACCAAGATTTTGTTGTATCATTGTCCAACAGTGATACAAAAGTATATCATGGAATCAATGAGCTGTCGGCCTGATAACATAACATTAAAATCCACGTCTTCACCTTCTTTGTCAGGTTTAAAGTTGCTATCTCTTCGTTTTCTTTGCGAAATGTGGAATTTCTTTGACAGACAGTGTAAGTAAATAGCATTTTAAATACGTACTGTACTCTGTCAGTGTTACATGATTTGAAGCTGAAATTCAACAAATATGAAATCATTTGCGTCTAAGAAACAGTCATAGTCATCGATGCTGCCGAAATTTATCATTGGACTAAACATTCTGTCGATAGAACGGATGGTAAATACAGCAAATGTCTATAGTAGAGGTCTGGGAATCCAGATCCAATATAACAAGTTAGTACTTCAAATTAAATAAATCCGTCCTTTGTGACAAAACTGTTTTAAAAATGTCCTACTTTATCTACACTGATTTGGCACCTCTGTTATCATATCCAGCTGAATACCTACCTTTGCTCATCAAATGGGAAAAACTCGACATCTATGGTACAGGAGCTCTTGTAGATGGCCGGCGGCTCCCACACTACCAGTCCATTAGCATGGAGCGTGGCTTTGGTCATTAGAGTCACCTCGTAGTTGCCATCTGCACTGTAAGCAAAAAAGTTCTGTCACCGACAGTCTACCAAGCATAGACAGAGCATTTAAAAGGGTCGATTGAGAACATTACAATAAACTTTCGTAATAATATTTCAGCAATATATTCACGTACCTGCATTATGACTATTGTAAATTTACAAACATCGTGGTCATGTTTAGAGCAGGAAAAACTGAACATATTATCTGCACGGATAAATCATATGAGTTTACCAAAACTGTTATCAAATTGAGGGTAGGAAAAAGATATTGACGTAACATGACACTGACGTGTTGAGTATTAACTTTAAAGTGAAAGCGACAGCTAATATTTTACAATAATGGCACTAAGATCAAAACCTTATGCCAGGAAATAACTATTATGTCACTGCAGACCACTGGAAATATAAATTAAGGACATGTTAATGTAACAAAGATTTAAATAGCAATGCTTAACAGTTTTAATGATACCTAAGAAAAAAAGAATACCCCTCCCAGAAAGTACTTAGTTAAGATAGTACTATTTTTTTCTTGATCACACAATGCACTAATATAAAGCCTTTCAGAAAAAAAAATCGTCTAGTATGTCACAATTTTGTCTTTTTCTTTGTTTGAATATAATTCCATATATAGATTATGAGACTCGTGAGAGAGCGTGAAATAAAAGCTAACATGCTGGACTAAATTTCAACTTATTTGTCCAAACTATGCATCAGAAGACTTAATTTAATGAAATTCACAACATTATCCTACAAATGGGCATAACCCTCTCACTTTGAGAAATATTTACTTACCAGTTTTTTAAAGCTTTCTGTGAAACAGTTGGTAGTGCATTTATGAGAAATTGGAAAACTAAATTGGCCAAATCTGACCCAGCAAAGCCAAAGGAGAGAAAAAATCTTAACGTTCTATTTACACAACTAACAAATACAAATGTTCATGTCAAACGAAAATGTGAAGAAACAATCGAAAAAAAAAGTGAAAACAAACGACGTTTAGGCTCCACAATCGACACTGTTAAGCACACCTTGATAAATACTGCACACTTGAATTTAAAAAAAAAATACTGTTGCACTGTGCAAACAAGAATTAAAAAAAACCAGATGTGTCACAAATATCACGATATTATTACAACATTCATTTTAAGACTTTCAACAAAAATCCGTCTAAAGTAGATTATTACACTTGAGGGGGGATGGCTGCCCATACAAGATGGCGGGAGGGTGTGTGATTGAGTGCGTGTTGAAAACTGGATTGGCTCCCCCCCCCCCCCCCNATCCACCCCCCGCTTGTTTTCATAGAATAAAGCTGTCAGCATTATTATGACAGCATGCTCCTATAACCTCAATCTATAATTATTTTGGCGGACGATGAAAGATGAATTTCGGTAAATGGCACAATATTTAAGCCCTGAGATTCGTGTTGAGAGAAAAAAAAAACGGAGGTCCATGCGTGTGACTACATTGCAAATATGAAACTGGTTGGTGAATCGGGATAGAAATAAAAACTGCAGATGTAAGGCTGGTGTTAAGCCATAATTGCTTTGTTTAGATCTATATACTCGCGATCAAAAGAGGGTAAATCTATATATCACGATCTAACATCTTTAATAACGCCACACAGGACAAAATCGTTTGGCACTTCTGAAAATTGGAGGATTCTAACATTACCCATTTAAAAAAGGTACAAGGTGTTTCTGTGGGACCTTTGCTCTTTGGTGGGAGCTACAACGAAAGTCACGACCGACCATAAGGAATGGCTTTTTTTGTGCCCACTTGACAGATTCACCAGGGCTTTACATGTGTCTTTTTCTCTGTCGGTTACTCACGTAATATCCCTAAAATATATCAAAGAGGAAAAGGGGAAACAGATACATAAAAATAAAAATCAAGCTGTGCTGACTGCAGAGGGACAATACAAACGCTTTGAAATGCTGGTGAATGTTTATTTTGACCCCCACCATGCAGTAAATGGCCCATCAACCCCCTTTCCTTGTCCCTGCTCCCTCTCACGCATGTAAACTTTATCCCGTGTGCCTACTTAATTAAAATGCGGATGTGAACGTTTTCCATGTTTCAAATGAGATCCATTATCTTGTCTTGCTAACTTTTTTTCTGTTTGTTTTTTTTATGTGAAATCATTTTAAGTGACATGTCTATTTTCTCCTTTTTCATTTGAGAGACAAAGATATTAAATTTGCTCTTCATATTTGACTGCTGAGAGATATTTAAGGTCCTACTGAGCCAGCACACTTTAAATCAATGCTTTCTGATTAAAAAAGAGTTGCACACCCGTTTACTATGAATATTAAAGCCAAGCTCCACGCAGAACAGCTGTTTAATTAATTAGTTTCCATTGGCGTAATTTCATTACTTTAGATTTCCTCTTGGGAATTAGTGGGAGAAGGTGTGGCTGGCGGGGGTGGGAGAGGCGAGACGGGGAGTAAACTAGTATTAGTTTTGAAAATGTCACTGTGAACAGAAGACAAACAGAGACAGTGGGAGTTACGGAAACATCTGAGAGAGAGAGAGAGAGAGAGAGAGAGAGAGAGAGATAGAGAGAGAGAGGGGGGAGAGAGAGGAGAGAGAGAGAGTGAGAGGAGGGAGGGAGAGAGAGAGAGAGAGAGAGAGAGAGAGAGAGAGAGAGAGAGAGGAGGGAACAGTGAATACTGGCTGTGGCGATCAAACCAGAACTTGATATTAGATTAAACAAGGCTAAAATATAACTGGAATAACTGGGAAATGAGGGACACACTTGCTCATTATGGTCTAAATAGATTGAACGTGCGTCTGGATTCCGCTCTTCTCGGAGACATGTGCTTTTTTCGCATTAGAATGCACAAAGAGGGTGCGGGGCCAGATTTCCGCTTTTGGGGTGCTCGTGACGTAAAGCGCTACGCATCTCCATTATTTGTTGCATACGCGTAAAACTTATGATACTCAGGCAATACATGAATCTGTATTAAGTCTATGTCGTGCATTATTTGACACAGATGATATGTATCGTGGGGCCTAGTTACAGACACGCTTGAAATGTGTCTCTGTAAAATAAATATATATTGATGTTTCAAAAGATATTGCTCTTGCTCATTGTTAAAATCCAAACTGTGGAATGGGCCACACCTACGCTCATAGCAGTATTTCTCAACTTAAAGACATGCTTCTAAAACTGCAGATTAAGCTAAAAAAAAACCAAAAACGATGGATACCTGATACGTCCTCAAAAAGAGCAAAAGAGCGCAGGAAAGAGAGAACGGGCAGAAATGAAGAAGGCAGAATGAGTGATGGTAGGCCACGTGATTATGGGTTGACAACTGAATGAACACAATGATTTAAAGTTCCTATTACGGGATCTTGGTACTGTAAATTGTCTTACAATTATTTTACACTGGCACTTGAGTTCCTAAATCTATTCGCAGATGATGGCTCTTTATCATGTAAACAAACAATATGAATAGTACATATATGGCAAGTTATCATTAGTGCCTTCCATTCTATACGTCAATGTTCACGGTCTTTCTAGGCCTCTTTCATTTCGCTGAAGTGAAATGTAGCGTATATCATGAACACCAATTTCATGACGGATCTCATAAAGACGGATTAATCTGCTTTGGCATAGTTCACCTAAATCTAGCACCATTAAGATGGTCATAATATTTCAGTTAACCAGGTCCACCTGACACAAAAGTTACCCAAGCGCAATGAAGCCCATGACAAAGGCCGACAAACTCACTTGTTGAAGAGCACGACATCCGGCCGCCATACTTCCTCTGAGGGGACCAGGACCTCCTGGATGCCTGCGTACTCTGTGGGGATCCACCTCAAGTTGACGTCTATCCATTCCTTCATAGAAACAGCATTTAGGCGTGTTTACATCGCAGTGTACACTTAAGTTATACAGAGGATGTGTTTTGCGTGATTATGCAGACATCTCGTCCATTAGAGAGGCAGAACCTGCTGCGGTGTTGTGTGTCTACAGCTACGTGTGCCTTTAAATAAGTTTGAGTACAGACAACATGCAGGTCTACATGCATGGCATGCACGTTAAGTTAACGTATCCTGTTGGGCCTGGCGTGTTTTACAATCGTTCATGTTGGATATTCAATTTGGCTATCATGAGCAGTTGTTTACAGGATCTCCTTACTGACTCTCGACACGAAAATTTGCTTATGATGGCCACCTGTCGTTTAAATGGTTACGCGGATCCAGATACATGTGTAGTAATCATTTTGTTTGCAGTGACAACTGCTTGATTTTAACTTATGATGAAACATGATTTCCTAGCTGTATCAACACGCCACAATGGGGAATTTTGCTTGACGAGTACCCTAACGGTTTTGTTTGGACTCTTGAACTAGTGAAAAGGAAAAAAGTTCGGAACTGGCTAGATCGAGTGGTGTGGGCAGAAACGAAAGGTGCCCAGAGTAACCTTGGCTATGAAATGAACAAAACTGTTCCTGCTCTGTAAAATATATAAAAAGAGACACAACAACGCAAAGTTGCCGAACCCCAGTTTTTACAGTTCATTGTTTGGGCATTCAAAGAAAAACGATGGTTAATCGCATAGGTGTTAAAATACGCCATGTGCGTTACAACGAAAAAAATAAATTAAAAAAAATTGTGAAATAAACATCTAAAAACACAACATGCATGCAAAGTTAGTATGACCATCGAAATCATCATTGACGTAGCGAAGGCCCAGAGTTCATGACGTAGCTTAGCAATAGGCCGTCAAGTAACTAAGAAAAATCAGTCTCTGACCCTTTCATCATGGCTCTTATAAGTACATGAGCATTTTAAAAATATTTTCGTGTATAGTGTCTGTTGTTGTGGTACAATGGATCTAGATCCAGACGTACCGGCTTGAAAAGATAGCGTTGTTAATATAAGATTATTTATCAAATCAATCCGACGTCGCGGTGAATCTTCTCCAACTCTTGCATACCGGATGACAATTCTCCACTTCTCCTCTGAAGATGTGCAGCAGGTTTCTCTAGTAACACACAAACACTTATTATGCAACCATGAGCACGCAAGCATTAGTATCACAACATCAAACATCTGTAAATTGAACAATATTCATAGAAGAAATGTGCAAAAAAGATCACAACACCTAATTGTCTGGCACATCTAGGAAGTGAGTCACGCATCCCTAGGTGCCAAACGGTGACTCTGTATGTCCATCACTTACTTATTGTACAATACTATATCTGGCAGCCAAATGTGCTCAGAGGGGACGTAGAGATGATCCACGCCGCCATATTCAGTGGATACCCATGTCAGCTTTCGATCTGTCCATTCCTGTGCGAAGTTTAAGACAGGAACCATCAAGGGCATATCTCCTATTTATAGAAGTTAGGTTAAACCTGTCGGGTTCTCACACCCAGGCTTGATTCCTGACAAGTGCGCCATAGAACAAATGCATTCTTCCTGTTGCAGGATTTTGATGCTTCAAACACTTGGGACAAACAAGAATGAGCATCTAATATACACTTCTGTTATGAGGCAATAAGGATAACCTTCCGTTTATTGTCAGTGAAGCTGTACTGTCCAATTTATCATGTCTGGTTCTGCCGTTTGTGAAATGTTATTTATGGCTGCCCATATTCCGTCCAGTCTGGGCATGATCAATAAACTTGTTAAACGTGTTGCTAAGGGCTACTTTTCCTCAAAAGCACGTATTTCAATATATTGTATCTCTCTGATAAAACTCGGCGTTTAAAGAAAGCCTACTGTAAGTATCATCCATAATTTTTTAAAGCAGAAGAACCAGGACACTTAAAAGGCCTACATACCCCTCGACAACAGTCATGATGATAAAAGTAGCCGCCAGTAACATGTCGCAAAAGCGTGCCAATTTAGTGGTCATCTGATAGCCATCAATTACCAGTGCAGACAAGCACATCTTTAGCTTATAGATTTAACAACGTTCAACGTTTACATGAGCAGCCAAATGCCAAATACAACAAAATTACATTTAATTAAGTTTACAGCCACCGGTCGAGCGCAGCTGTATCAGTAAAGGCGACAAACAGAAAAATGGTTAGTACAGTCAACAAATTGCATCCAATGCTAAGCCTATAAAACCATTGTCTACAAGGATAGAATATTATATGTACCATTTTTATCATAAAATAAAATGATATGAGGTAATCTATGTCTCAGAAGCTGAATGGATGTCAAAGGCAAGATTGTTCTTATTTAGTGTTTAAAAATACAAATGCTGGCCATGTACCACTAGTATCTTTGCTGTAACAAGAGATTAATTGATACTTCACTGGAACATCAGTTTCGATAGATTAAATAAAATGCAAATAAATCTGGCTCAGAAACCTTCACAAACATTATTTGCCCATCTGGTGATGTCAAACATCACAAATTCTGTGTCGCTACTGAAGCGAACTTGTGACGACATTGTGAAGTTCCTGTTTTTTTTTTTCCATGAAGCGTCCCTCGAATTTTAGCTTGAGATGCTTCGTTAAAGGTAAAAGCAGACTAGAGGATGTTGGTAGTCATTGAGAGCAAATTGGGCGTTAGCAGAGGGGCAACTAAGATCAATGATCCCGGAGGCTGGAGACTAATGTGGAGTCTCCTTCAAGACTGGCTCCATCATCAAAGTGGTGGGCACGTAAAGAAGAGACGAATATAGATTGGGGAAAGGGGGCGCTGAGCCACCAAATTTTTACAGTCCAATAGCATTACATTTTGAAAGCAATAACTCTGTGACCAGGGAGCAAACCCCACAGAAGTGCTTTATCATTGGGCGCCACAGGGCTGCATTTACACGACAAAATTACTTGCTTTAAAGATCTTTGGTCTTGTTGCTTATTGCAGTAAACAGACTCGTAGTCTAGCCGCCAATGATATGATGTCTCGTGATGTGAGTCACCAGAGACAGGATCAGAAGATGTTAAGAGAATGATGATCCATGCCAGTGTCAGTCCATGAGCATCAGGCAACACTATAGAAACCACAGTGGAGACATGCACGATGTTTTCCAATCAGATGGAGATTACCTATCAAAACATTCGGACCTAATGTGAAGATGATTTTAAGCTGAGTGACGACTAAAAGTTAATTTCTTAAAAATCTTAGCAGTGTTCCCTTGCAAGCGTCAACAACAGAAGAACACTTGTGACCATCACTTAGATGTGGCTCAGTCCCAAAGTGTCAGAATGTACTATTGGCCCAAACACTGACTTTGTGCAAATGGGGTTCTTCCCTTCAGCTCTGAAGACCCTCTGTTGTTTCGCTCTCGCAACAGAAATGAGTTTCCGATCATTATCATCAGTAAAATAGGCCTACTTACAAAATGTAAAGTTTTAACAAAGGGGCATGTTCTTCGCACCCTCCCACCCAGAACACTTCGGTATAATATTCAGAAGAAGACAAATATCTCGTTCAATTGGCTCCCTCTTATCGCTTGACCTGCCTTTATCCAAATCAATCTTCTGGTTATCTCCCCTCGATCCTGTGTTCTGTGCCGAGATGTCTTCGGGGCTTTTGGTGAGGAGACCGACATCCCTTGGATAAAGAACCAAATTGATGGTTCCTCCTTTAACTCGGTAACATAATATGGCACTTCGTTTCTGAGACTTATGTGCGCCTTTTATGTCCAGTCTGATATGAATAGTCAATTCTAGCTATCGCTGGACACAATATAAATGTGCTGCGTTGCGCCGTCGGTACATGCTTCCACTTTATGAAATGACTGCTACAGGGAAAGAATGAGAGGGAGTACAAGAGGATATGGATCTCAACATAAAACTTTACTTGCTCATAACCGCAGGCAGCGTTAACGTGAATATAGGCATACAATTTCGCAAATTCATAAATGCTCTGTTGTAGACTAAACAGAAAACCAATCTAACGCAAGGGCGGAAATTGCACAAGGAAGAGTTATTAAAAAAAACACCAATTCAACAAAAGTGATCCCGACGACCAGGACTATATTTACTAGATGCATTGCTACAATTTTAATATAAAGTATTGGTTTTATGCTTAAGAGCTCAAGGGATTACTTTTGTGAGAGAAGAAAACGTTGCTACCTACACGACTGTATATTGTACTGAACGAATCAAAGTAAGTAGTGATTCGCAGTAATGAATGGCAACACAGACATAGACCTACTGCGTATGCCATGCTGGTGAAAATGATCTTGGCTCGTGGGTCTCTCTGAATATGAGTTTCAAAGCCCTCTGCGAAAAAGGCCGGAAATCCGGCAGACGCACTGATTTTTGCAATAGGGCCTAGAACAAATTTTAAAAAAGAAATGAAGAAAGAAAAAAAAACACGCACCAAAAAAAAACACCCTAGTCTGTGCAAGTGCATTAATCAGACAGCTTCATATAAAGTGTAATCCTCTGTCCATCTGCTCGACAGACCTTGAGTTGAGCATGACCGCCCACGGCTATACTATTAACGTAGCGTTAAAAATACCAACCTTGTGGGCATGTCGTGATGAATAATCTCATGCATTAAATCCGAAGTAAACAAAACTTTGCCGGCCTACCTCACGGGGTGTAAAGTTCTTTCCTGTGTTAATTCCTGCCTTGCTGGTCAAGTGTCAATGATATGCATTAAATCAGAGCATTTCAATTTGCTGACTCAAAAAAACAAAAAAAAGGTAGAAAAGAGAAAGAAGAGAAGGGGAGAACAAGTAGAAAGGAAGGTGATATAGGGACTGAGGACGTACAAGTCTAACTTACCTGCCGCAACCACACATTTGTCGTCATGATCTGGTTCTTTTCATCCTGCAAAAGAGAAAAGTACCCTGTAATCAGTCTTGTTAAATGCTCGATTCTTTCCGAGCTAGACAACCTGAAAATATGAACACTGAGAGATACATGAACTGAGTAAAATAGAGTTCAAAAGTAGCAGATGAGACAAGACGGATGTTTTGAGGGCATAAATGGGGGCTGGGAGAAGAGGCGCAAAGAATAAAAAATCTGGAGATGCATTAATAGCTATCTTCCAGAGAATGCAAAACGCCATCATCGGCAGGAGACCTAAAAGAAAACGACATATTAGCACGTAGCAACCTACAGTCAACAAGTACGGCTGTCATAGACACGCCAGAGGGAGAACAATATGTTCCCACAGAGACAAGAATGGGAGGTCTGTATCTTAGTGATGTCACTTGTAGGAGTAAGTGCTTCTGTAGATTAATTTTATTCTTTGGGGTGGAGATGGAGGGTAGGGGGTGGGAGGGTGGAGAAAAATCGAAATTTAGGGCTGCAGGATTGAGGGAGGCGAAAGAGGTCACAAAACCAAGAATAAATCCTTCACTTTTTTTATTAATGAAAATTAGCCAGATGAGTTGATCACACCAACGCTGAATTAGAGACATTTTTTAAAATCTGTTTGTGCTCATCTTAAGCATGCTGTTAAATCTGCACTTTTTGAAATAGTTCTGGTTAGAATTCTAGCTTTGTGCTGTGGAATATACTGTGTCCTTCCAAGGAGATGATAAATCTATTAAATGATCTGGCCTGTTTGGACGGTAACGGTCGGAGTGTGAAGCTTTCAATGTTGCTTAATAATAAACAACTGAATATTCATTCATCCATAATAAAATTCGACTAAAGACTAGCATGAATTCAACCAACGTTTAACACTTTAAAATCTGAGGCTATAGAAGAAATAGAAACGCTGCTCATTAGTATGTTCATGTATTTCAAAACCTCAAGAAAGGGCTGGAGCCATTTTAACCATTTTGATCACCAGCCTCGGATCCTTCGCTTTATTCTGAATACCAAGCCAAGGGGCACAACTCAGTCAGAAACCCTACATTCATCTTAAAATTAAAAAAACAACAAAACACCAAACTATATTTTTTTACGGTATGTAACAAGCATTTGCGGTCGATGGTATAAAAATCAGGGACAAGACGATGATAGGCCATTCGGTTACTAAAGAACTAAGTGAATACAACATTCTCATTTATTCACAGAAAAACATGGTACAAGGATAATACCGTCTGCCACTCGTCCATTCGTCAAACGGCACGCGTAACCCTCTGATCAACCTCCTGCCATCTTGTTACAAAATAAAACAAGTGTCGACGATGTTTACAATATGGAGCATAGGTCAATACACGGCACACGTCCCCTTGCTGATTAGCGTGTACATTATGTATCTGGACGTGTAATTAACAGCCCGGCTACGACCCCAGCCTGATCCCTCCTCCATTACGAAAACAAGAAAAAAAGAATTGGCGGAGCCGGCGAGGGTAAGACGGTTCGGACACGTCTTGGTAATTTCATTGGCAATACAAGACCTCTGGGAGCCATGGCCCTCTCTTACAGGGCATAAACGGTAATCAGGCTAACGTCGCTTTAATGCCATTACTCCGGCGTCCAGCGCTCAGACCCCTTGCTGTTTGGATTGACATAATTAACAAGATTTCCAGCGTCTTTACACAGAAGCGACGTGAGCAAACACGGTGGTTTCAAGTTTATATCAGTTACTGTCAAGTGATATTTTATTTGCACGGCCTAACACTTTGGCCTCGTTAAAGAGTGCACGGCTGGTGCGCCAGTTCTGGACGTGGCTATACCAAATACATAGACAACGGCCATATGCGCATGATTTTCTCCCTAGCTCTCTCTCTCCCCTTCTCTCTTTCTCTTCCTCCCTCCCTTCCTATTTCTTCCCCCCCCCTCCCCACCCCAAATCCCTTAGAAAATTTATAGTTTAGAGATGATCGAATTGGTGAATAAAATGTGATATACAAAACAAGAATTGGAGGCTTGCTGGCAACATTTTCACTGGACTTCGGACATGTCCATAGATACTCCGGACTCCAGACGCTAAAAGCCGCCTCAAAGAAAACATGCTAACCTTGCCGGTTGACATCTAGTTGAGGACAATCCTATTCCTTCCAATTTATCTGCAGCTTCTTCTACCACTTCCTTTCACTACAGCCTAAACCCTCATACGACTCGGTGCAGGGTGGTTGTCCCATGTCCTCTCCTCCTCCTCTCTGGAGATCAAAGCCATACAACCAATATGCAGGCTTTTTTAATGATACCTACAGTTCAAGTTCTTGTGGTCTCACTGGGCCGTGCAGACTTCTGCTGATCACTGGTGTGTCTGAGCTCAATAAACGCGTTGTTATTCTTATTGTTATTGTCACGACCATCTTCCGAGGCGGCCGTGTTTCAGATAAGACAGTGCACACTTCCTTTATATTATTTGACCTTCATCAGACGGCCTCCTATGTGCTGTGGTCGCTATCAGTCTTTGTTTGAATATTATGCCCCAAGTAGTTTAGAACATATGGAGCAACACCGTATAAGGCGAACGTCATTATGCAGATCTGATACTTTTGTAAGGGCTGTATGATTTAAAGATTTTGCAGCCAGTCGTAGCATTGAAAAGATTTTCTTTGCAGTATACTGCGTGTTTTGTAAGCACAAAACAGTAGTCCCAAGTCCTTGGCCAAGGGTTGACTCAAAAAAAACCCCAACAAACCTGTGTAATGCGACCAAATGTCCAAGGCAACTTTTCTTTTATATAAGGTATTTATGGTGGTTGCCAATACAGGTCCCACTATACAGTATTGCGGTTGAATGAATGAAGCAACATATCTGATACAATCTCTCCTGGCTGTATTTTCATATCTACTGTATATACAACGGCGCACCGAAATGACACTGTATTACAAACGCACACATTCAAAGACTTTCTATATGGTTTCTTCATAACGCCTACTACAAAGTCCAAAATAACAAAACGCAACCTCCCTATGACTATAACTGAGTGATAATCTCCACGCAATACACGCAATATCCACGACCATTCCAGATCCCATTTTCCCAGAGAGTTTGACACCCTCAACATTACAGATTCTCAAGAGACAGATGTCTCAAGGGAGAGCAGCCAGGAGTGGACAATCACCAGATATCGACAGTACTGCTCACGCGGACGGCTTCCATACGATTAGGGCACGAGGAAAGGGCAGCTAACTCTCACCACACCAATGATAATGGACAGATTTATTGTTGTAAGCGACTTGATCACGTCAATGCGTTATGGGCTCTGTCAACATCTTTTATGATGGTAGAAGCTGAGGGGATGTAGAATCAGATATAGTACTCTCTTAAACGAATAAACTTTGGTCTGTCATCAGATATAGAATTTTTAGTCGGAAACGGAGAGAACAGAGAATGAAACAAATAATAGAAAGCACAAGAAAGAAGAGCAAATTAAATGATTCTTTTTTTTTTTTGTGGTGGAGATGGGATTGGAGGGAGTGGGNACAGAGACGAGACTTGTATATCCATACCCCTCTTGATGTATTTGCATCAAAATTCCGGAAGGATTCCTGTACCACACCACATTTTTTAAATATAGCCCTTTCCAAAACTATCCTTTTATTTTTTATATGACTACGTGTCTCATTGGAAAACGGATCACTCAGACCACTAAATGTGTTGGTAGAAAAAACAAACAACAACAAATCAATCAGCTATGAATGAAGCAACCCACAAGAGGGCCCCCATTAGTTTGTGTCATCTTGATTATGTGTGGAGACGTTGGCATTATGACGTTTAGGATTGATTTTTGAATTGACTTGCGGTGGGTAGTGTTATCAGACAACAATGTCTGGATACAACTTATTAGAGAAACAACACACGGTATTAGTGAACGTTTCGTTGATTTAGCAGGCAGCAGAACGCTTTTCGGACTATTTTCTAAGCATCATCATTTGTCCAGTGTTTCAGTCACGACTGTTAGTAGATGGTTTCTTTTGCGCACATCACTATATCTTCCCATTTGACCACATCTTTACTTATTGAGTCAAACTGGAAAACTTTTCGGCATGATGCAGTCAATGAAACTTCAAAACGACACATAGTTAAAAACATCTTTTCCATTCATTATTTCAGCCAAATCAAAAACAGCGATCGAAACGGCGACCAATTCATCAACAAGAGAAACTGACACACACACACACAAAAAAGCGACTCTGAAGAGCCGCCAACTCATTCCAGTTCGTATGCCCACACGAGACATATTTTGATTTCTGTTCGTGCTGACCCTCAGGTCATTGTTAATCACGCCACAGGAAAGAAAACCGAGCAACACATCAAAGATCGCGATTGCCATTGGGTACGCGATGCTGACAAAGGTGTCAAGCTTGCAGCAACAAGCCAACAAGCTCAGCCAGAAATCGAAGGCTTTCTTGCCCTCTGTTCCTCGAGTGCACGTGCCAAAGCTGATAATTAAAACATTGGCCAATCAGACGTGATGTCATCAAAAGGAAGCCAGCAAGCTGTTTTGTCAATGACCGAGAACAGCCCGATAATTCCCAGTAACTTGATCGGCTTCAGACCCTTCAGATCAGAGCTTTTTTTAGTTGGGGCGGTGACGAATCCGGCAATTCTCGGTACTTCATGAATTCGATGCCGCATCCCAGTGTATTAAGAGATTCGAATCCACATTCGATTTATGGTTCAAATTCAGTATGTCCGCAAATGTTTTCTTTGAAGTTCTTATCCGTCTATTTGAGCTGCCCACTGTCATCATAAGTGACCACATAAATGTCAAGTGTGTGGGGATGAAGGTGGGACAATGGAGAAGCGAGATAAAAAAAACACCAGATCCTTGTTGTGAAAGACACTCTGCATGTATCAGTTTTCAGTGCTAAAGATCATCGATACTTCTCACTGGGAGCTGCATTCAGACCACACCCAGTATCCTTCTGACTTAACTTTGAACCAAATAGTTATATATGAAAACCGTGGATGCTGATGGATTTGTAAAATTTTCGAGGAATAAGCTGACGATTCCTACTCATTTTTCGATTTCTGAAGTCAGCAACAAGATTCATGAATTCGACATCCATCTCGTACTTGAATCTTTTATAGCCGCCCTACTCCAAGCCCTCCGGATCAGAGCAGTTTGCTCCTCCCCCCAGCGGAAGGAACTGTCGGTAATGGTAATCCCGTTCACTGTCCTAAAACAAAGCAGAATGTGGTGCCATTTCCCTAACCGTCATTAGCGTACAATTCAGTAGATCGATGTACTCAAGAGTGAGGCCAAAGAAAAAACACAGAAATGGTTACAATTATCTCAATCGCAATTAGGGTCTAACGTAATTTTCATGTCTTTTGAAGGCGCCACTATTATCCTATTTATACAGTTATTTTTAGTCGCAAAAGGACAAGGGGATTGTGGGGTTGCCATTACTGTTCTGTCTGGCTGACGTGTATAAACAAATTGGCAGTGTTGATTCATTATTCGGGAATATCCTGCAAACATTCTACAATGCCGTCACATTCGATGACAATGACAAAGTCGTTAATTATCCTGAACAACCTCCGCTTGTCGAAAAACCGACATTCACTTTCGATCTCTCAAGCGGAAACAGCAGGATAACCTAAAAATTCTCACTGGAATAACAGCAGGACAACGCAAGAAATTCTTTATCACGCGCATTTTGTCTGAGGTGAAACGATGGTCGTCTCGCTATTTTATTCCAAGTGTGCCCGTCTTTTGGCAAATAAACCATTCACAATTAATTAATTTTCAACGACGCAGAAAATAATATGGATGTTATTTCGGATTTTTTAAATTGATCTATACTCTAAAATCAGCATTACGACACTGAAGTTTTCACAGGTCAGATGTGACATTACAGGAAGCGTGTGTCGTTGTGTCGTCAGCTCCCCCTCTGGTTCCTACCCTTTCCTTGTGTTGATGCCCAAGTGATAAAGGCAGGTATGTTCAATGTTCAGGTTGTTTCCAAGTATCCACGATCTGGCATTTCCCCTATGTCGCCCACATATTTCCCTGATTCCTCTTCTCTCTCACCCATACAACCACCCGCCTTCGGACAGACGCGGACATACTGATATACATTCCTGTATGCCCGAAGCATAAGTCTAGTTTCAAACGACATCATTATCACGTTAGATGGCTTTGGGCTTCTTTTTGTTCTTTTCGGAATTTCCTGCACGGTCTTGATTTCAATTAACTTCTTTTCCATGAGTCGCCAGTGGGAATATTTATTGATCAGAAGCAAGTGACCTTCCTAGTCTGAGGAACTGAGTATTCGTACATTTAAGAAAATAAAAAAAAAGTCGCCATATATCTCTTTAACTCTTCAGAGATGTTCTTCCCTGGCTATGAGCTGGATTGATATCACCATTCTGTACTGGTCCTCAAAAAAACAAAAAGCTCTTTCATTCTCTCATTGGGAGGGCAGCAACTTCCTTTCTTTAAGGACGAGGATCCAGGGATCAGATGGACAGCCTAAGGACCGACTGGAAATGGATGAAAACAGTGCACCTGGCGGAAAAGTACGTTCAAGATCCACGGCAAGACCGAAACGTCATCATCAACAACAATAACAGAATATAGAAGAAAACGAGACAGCAAGTCATTAGATTATGAGCACCCAACTAGCTACACTCTACCAAGCGCGCGAAAAAGCAAGAGTTGACCGGGATCAGCCCACGGTCCTGCAATTCACTTGGCTTCCTCCACAAAAATACTTGGCTGTCCTAGTCGAGGAACCCAAGGACCAGTCGGTGACAAAGCCAAGCATTATCACCACCGCAGACATACTTGGGCTCTAGTTTAAAGGGTGTTAGTATGTCTACACCTAGGGGATGAAGGCTGCTTTTTCAGGATTTTTTTTTTTTNGTGGGCAGGGCGGAGGGCAGAATGTTGGAAATTAGGGGCTGAATCGTCCAAGTTTTGTAACTTCAGTATTGCACGGCTCCATTTTGGGAGACAAAGAAAGAACCTCAGGCAAATATTCCGCCCAGTCCAAGTCCAGTATCAAACATGTCAGTCGCAGCTTGTGCTGCTGGACAAACAATCAGTGGCCTCGCCGGTTTGTGGAGTACACAAATGACTGATAATAGGAGATGTATTGAGATTCATCACCGATTGTGTTTAGCTAACTTCCACAAATACAACTTCGGGAGTCGGGAGACTGATGAAGGCGCTGGAAAAATATCTCATAAAGTGCAAACTTTCACTTTGTGATCTCAGGACCATCTTGATTGTTGAACACAAAACTTTATGATTGTAACTTTTGTTCCTTCCTCTTTGGCCAATGTTACTTGTTATCACTGCTCTGTTTGCTAATGTAGTGTTTTCTCCTTCTTCGCCACATCTCTTTCGCAATTCCAGCCTATCTGCAGCTTAATCTGTATGCAGATGATTAGGCCTGCGTTCTTTGTACTGGTCTGTTCCATCTCTTATCTTTTTCAAACGCCGCCTTTTTGTTTATTATGACCTAGGGTGAAACAAAGAAGCAGTATGTAGTTATGTAAGGAGGGAGTTTGTTTCATAATGAGAGAGTACATGATCTAGCAGTCTCTTATGACCCCTTTGCGCTAACAATATTGGACAAAGCTTGCCATTACCCTTGGAGATCTCTGTCAAGGACTGGGGGAGTCCATTATCTAAGTTAGAAATGCGTATGAGGGCAGGAATGACACACGTAATTAACTTAAGCGTGTGATAAGGATGAACCTGCTCTTCATTATTCATGTTGGTCCGTAAAATGACGTGACACCAATTCTGATTGGTCTCTTGACCAAGCGTTAGGACCTGGAAACTGCATAGTCGTTCCACTGAAACCAGGTCTTCCTTCTTATACATTAGCGTAAACTGTCCTTAAGAAGCCAAGACCAGGAACATGCCGTTCTCACAGATCTGTTGTTTACAATCTGACTTGCCATTGCATATAACAATGTGGTGAGTTATTGCACGAGAATGACTGGATAACTATAAACAAAGCTAATTATATATATATACATGTAGACTATATACATAACCAGTACATAAATTCGATACATATAAACAATTAATAAAATTATAAAAATGACAACAACTGACTGAATTGCGTGAGGTTCTGCCGTTTCTGGTGTCCCCAGCTGTAGTTTTTTTGTTTTTTTTTGGCTTAAACCTTTATCCGGTAATGCATAGGCTCTAAGCAGCAACTTCATTAAAACTAGCCTACAGATATCAAGCCTAACGTCACTGAAGTTTCTCATGCCCCATCAGCACTTAGTCTATGGCCCTCATGGACACGTCGTTTTTAAACGATAAGCCTGTCGTGCTTAGAGCAAAACCTAACTAATCGTTCATTTTATACTCTGTATCACTTGGAAGGAGTAGTCTAGGTGATTCACGAGTTTCTAGGGACGACAAATTTTAATCTACCTAAGTGATATTAACATCCCTCCTCCTCCCCCTAACCCGAGTCTGTATTAATAAAATGCAATATAATTTTTGATCGCTTGCGTATCATTGTTTTCTACAACGCTTGACCCCACACCAACCTCTCTCTCTCTCTTTCTCTCCCCCCCCCCCCCCNCCCCTTTTCTTTCCAAGGGAAAAAAAACCCGGCCTGTTCATTAGCTGAGCACTAGTAACTCACATACGTCTTGGCATTTTCATAATTGTAAACTAGGCCTAGGAGGTGAGAGGCGGATATCTGCCAATATTTAAAGGCCGATGTTCCAAATCGTGGCAATCAGTCGTGATTTCAGCATACTTTTTTTTGTTTATATATTTGGATTGCCTTTCGAGAGCTGTTTTCATAATACACCCGGAAGCAAGAAATGTATGAGTTGATATAAATAAACATCTTGGATCCAGTTGTCCACTGACCTGCCTTTGATAGATAGCATTTTCTCACAGAAACTGTGGTCTTATTTCTTAGGTCATTTAGCTATGCATATTTTTCAATAAATGCACACCTCTCCCTCTCCATGCAATTTTAACTAAATGCAGACACATTGCATAACACTTAAAACAGGCTACCTTACAAGAGAGTAATATTTAGATAGTGTGGCTTATATAGTTTTTTAACTGGGTTGTGGGAGCCCTTAACAGAAAATGTGGTCCTGCCTAACAGCAACATCCAGGTAACATAACGCAGTAACATTACATCATAGTTTTAATCACATACATCTGTGGATCTTGTGTGGAGATTTTGACAGGTGCGGAAAAAAATCTAATCTTCGCTGGACAATGACGGCTCATTACCTCAGCTAACTCAAGCAAAAGACGCAGGTACACCACCTTGCTCACGGTGTTCAGATTACATCATGCTGTTAGGCACGTTCTTATTAAGCCTGAGGCTGTTTGCCTCTTAAACCCTTGCGGCCAATTAGTTCCCACGGAGCCAGCCATACCCGGATACCATGCGGCTTCTAGACCACGTCAGAAAATATTTGTTCGAGACGGAAGCGTTCCGGCATTCCATGTATTGTTGCTGTAACGCAGACTGGCTGGGAAGAAGGAGATTCTGACTCCAAATGCAGCTTCTGCTGCTTTTTCCATGTCTCTGAAACGTGACGAATGTAAAAATAACTTTATCTGATTAGACGACAGAACTGTACTCATGTAGACAGTCGAGCATGGATAACTCGAATTCTCCGGGGCTACCTCATCGTGTTTGAGTTTGCCAAATTTTGAGGAATACCTGAAGCACCGGTATAAAGAAATAAATGCGGGGCTGAAAGATTTATTGGAGGGTACCATGAAGACTTCCATATGTTCAAGGTATTCATGTTCGACTGTATATTCTACCGTATGCAAACTGTGCAGTAAGATCAAATTCATATCCTATGATAAGCCAGGCTGTTGAATACTTTCTTGCATAGTAAGCCATACTCACACACTAACACCACTCATGTCATTTGTCTAGACGACAAGGGATATGATAGTTGAAAGTCTTTTCCTATTCTTTGAGTAGCGAAAAAAAAAATTAATGGTGGAGTGTACTCATATTCTAGCTCTTAGTGTTATTTACAGCCTCGAGCGTTCTCGTTACACATAATGCTTATTCTTGAGAAGACACTGTGTCGTGTACTCTACTTTTATAATCATTCGTTTGAATGGAAATGGGAGACAAAAACAAGACTAATCACTGATTTTACATTTTTTCCATCATTGTTAGTGATTTTCTAAACCAAGGTGGATCCTTTCCATGTTTCTTTCCTGCAAAACAATTCGTTCTTAAACGGTCAACACGCCATAAGATCGGTAGCATTACCGCGGAATTATTTTAGAAATGGGTCTCGAACTTCAAGAGCCATTAACGTATATCAACTACCGGATGTGCGTTGCCATCATATTTATCAGTCTAGTGAATGAGACATGCGGACAGCATTAATCACACCAGCATGGTCATCATGTGAAGCGGACTTCCTTCTCACTCAGTTCAGTTCTTATTATACGGTTCGGAGGTTGTACCTTATTTTGCATCCTACCTGTGTCCAGATGGTAAACTCAAGTGAGAGATGAAGACTGCGGCAAGGAAAGGCAGCATGGTTTTTGAGGAGTGTGAAGGAGTCATTTCGGTGTATGACCGTAACAGTAAATCGGGCGCGGGATTAAACAAGTTTAACATATTACTTAAGCTTAAGAATAACAACAACACAAAAAGGTACAATTAAAACCACCTACTAAAACAGAGCAAGTGTTGCAGATCTGTCACAACACAGTTTGTTAGGTGCAGCCAACAGGAAAATCTGTTGATAAGGCAGGGGAAAACTAGTGTAGATCTGAAATTCTGATATTACCAGAGATGAATTTATCTTATTCATATTACTGTATGGAAAGTAAATAATTCCTAGAGGAGTTTGTTTTCCTTTATTTGCCTAATCATTGTCTGTTTAAGCTTCTTGCTTTGTTTTGTGACTGCACTGTGACGAGACAATGCCTATGAACACCTACTTCCACCTCTCCATTGGTCAACCGTGGGCAACATACTTTTTTTTTTTTCAAGTATACCTAAAAATAATTCTGATTGACAGATGAGATACCCTTGAATGTATTTAAACAATTCATTGTTTTGATAAACACTTTGGGATTAGCAGAGTCTTTTTGTGCTATTTCAGTATAATTGTTCGCTCTTTCGGTACGGAAACCACTCAGTGATTAATTTAATCTTCATACTATGTTTTGACAATAACAGGGCACAATTATAGAATTAAATTATAGAAATTATAGAAAAGTGACTGAGCCCGAAAAACAGAGAGAGAGAGAGAGAGAGAGAGAGAGAGAGAGAGAGGAAGAAGGAAGTGGTAAAATTTTGAGTTTAAAAGCTACATTACAGCACTTGACACATTCTCCTATATAATATATTCCCTCCTTCTACTGCGGTGTGCGTAAAGTGAAGTGTCGTGGACACAGATAGTTCCGATCAAAGAAAGGGCAAGAAGCTTCATGGAATTTCGTGCAAATAAAACTTGTTTAACAGCTTTCAAGAAATGAACGCTAATTCAAAAAACAAAACAAATTAAAAAAAAGGCACCTTATTCACGTACTCTTGTCAAACTTTCAGAATTATACGCTGTAAAAGCCGTGGAGACTTCGTTGTGGGTCTGGCATGCACTATAAGAATACCTGGGGTGAGATGGGTTGGGGAAGAGGATGAAATGAAGTGGAACAAACAAAGGAAGAGATAAAGTGTGATATGTGTGGGGTAACTGGCAATACGAGAAGTCTCGACTCATATAGCGTTTCGGCAAAACTCATAACTCGCGTGCCTTCCTAAAAATCTTCCACTTTCTTTTATCTGCGTCTCTCTCTTTCTCTGTGTCTGGAAGCTCTGGGGTGCATCTGGTCATGTTCTTTTTTTCTCTTTTTTTTTTCAGTGTGTCCGTTAATTCATTGAACGTGGGTATGTGTGAAAGTGTTGGATTGTTTTTTTGTGGGGTCATGTTATGTCTGAGACTTGGTGAGTAAGATGTTGTTCCAGACTAGCCCTCAGTTATCAAAAGAGTTGATAAAATGCAGTCTGAGAGTCACTGGCAATGGAAATTCTCATGCACGAGCTACAACGCAGCTCGCATCTATGATGAAAATTCTTTTTTATAGGATTTTTTTTTAATCCTTCGCCTGCGTTTATAATTCATGGCGTGGTATGCAAGGAGAAGTATTAAGGCCACAGAATTAATATTAAAAAAAAAAATCACTAATCCCTATAAGTGATGTCATTGATAGAAATCCCGTGTCTCCGTTTGAATCACATTTTTTTCCCTCCAGCTGTCTATGGCAGCCGTGCTTGTTGACCGCGTGTTGCTACGTGTTAATCTCTGCGTTTGAAAATATAGGTCTAATGCCGACGATGGCATTTTGAGACAGCCAGGAAATATCTATTAATACTTGTCTCGACATTTTATTTTGTGATTAACACTGCTGAAAGCTATACCTTTCCTTTAGCACTCGTCAGTGGTAAAAGTTCTTCGCTGTTAAAAAGTTACATCGACACAAAAAGGACTTCCAATGCATGCCAGGGATTAGGCTTTAAGACAGAGGTATGCTGATGGAGCAGGCAGAGATCTTCCATACTGAAGTCAGCTAAACACTCTCTCTCAAGACAGCTGGCCTGCCAGTGCCACTACTATCTTGCAGGCAACAGCAATGGAAGAGCATTTGGAAGAGCAGGGTGGGGAAGGAACCCCTTCGTTTAGGAACGACACTTTCTATTAAGACTAAAACTAAAACGTCATAACAATATCAACACCTTGGTGATATCGAGTAAAGACACCTCTTGCGCGAGAGGAGGGTGTGGGTCTGGTTGCTACATCCCTGTCTCGAAGTTAGGTTAAGGGAAGAAGTAACCATTGCGGTTAAGAAGTCGACAGTTCTGATCTATCTTTGTTCGCCCTATGACATTCTTGTGCAATTGAACTGTTCTGGAGATCTTTGAATGGAGAGAGAGAGAGAGAGAGAGAGAGAAGCAGGAAATTACGACAGACCTACCTGGCGCCCATGGTAGGCATTTTTTTTTTTATTTCTTTAGGTGAAATGTACAATAATATAGCAGGTCGTGGAAGATACAAGCAAGGTGGTTTAGTAACATCTAGAGTCTACAGCACATACACAGTGCACAGTAAAGGCAGATACAGTGTATTCCAATGTTGGTGTGAAGATGCAGAGAGGGAAAGAGATAGAGAGAAAGAAAGCAGAAAGAGAGAGAGGGAGAGGGAGAGAGAGAAAGAAAGAGAGTGGTGAGGTTAAGGAAAGAGAGGGAGAAAGAGCAAAACATCGATACAAAGAAAAACAGGAGAGAACTATTTAGACGAGACAACAGAAACAGAGAAACAAAAGATAGATTGAAATAACCAATGTATTTACAAACAATGTCTTAACTTTTCTTACTATTGTTCACAACAACACTGTAACTTAAAGCAACACGCCTACTCGGACAGCAACTTTATCGTCGCTTTTTTTTTCTGAGCTTCCGAAGTTTTAATTAATGAGACTTTCAGATACTCCCTTCTGTCTTTTTTTTTTTTTTTTTTACATATATATAGATCTTAAATTCAGGTCATTACACCCAGCCTAGCTACAAACCTCGTGCTATGAGAATAAGGTGTAATCTTTATCAGTGAGGTCATATACCCACTTTAGAAAAACAACTTATATGGTACATAGACAACGGTTAAAGCGAAAACGGTTAAACTGAAATTACGGCAAAAACGGAAAGAAACAAACGTGCCAATTTTTTTTTCTTTCAGCTTCTCTGTCTAAACCGAAACTTTGTTTAAATCGATTATAAGTTTATGATCCCACGAAAGTTGTTTTAACTGTTGTTCACTGTACTTAAATGTCACTTTCAGTGTGCAGCTAGAAATTGAAAATGTGTTATTATAGCTTAAAGACCATACCACTTAATTGCTCCAGCGTGTTGATTTATTCGCTGTAACGACTCTTTGATTCTGTCTGCGTGGTGTCAATTAGAATCTATGAGCGAATTATGAACGTTCTAATATAAAATGTGGAATGTGTAGCTCCCCGACACAGCTTAGTGAAACGAAAGAAACCTCTTTGTAATTGGTGCCAAAGGCAATAAGTCACTCATTACATGCCTTGTTTATTTTTTCGTTAAGGTAGTGGAAGAATGTGAGAAAGGCTAAAACATCAAAGGCATTAACGTTCACCATTTCACCTTCACACGAAAGGATGAAGGAAATTTGGTGAGAGGCAGTCAGACTGGCAGAAAGGCAGACAGGCAGGCAGGCAAGTGGGCGATTGAAAAAGAGAGGGGCGTGGGGAGATGGAGGGGGGAGACGTTCGCGGGCAGGCAGGCAGGCAGGCAGGCAGGTAGGCAGGTAGGCAGGCAGGGGCACAGGGAATAACAGGTTACAATTCTATTTCTGAACAAGACAGTCAGTATCTAATACTACCACTGTGACTTACTAAGCCCTGCATTCTTTTGATTCATATAGGTGTTACATTGTGGATCATGTAATTTATATTGTAATTGTAAATTACGGAGTATTTGCAAGCATTATATCGGGTGCCCTCCTCCATGCTCAAAAACACAAAAAAAACTTCAATAATTCAAATTTACTTACCCTGAAATCTGGCACACATCAGCAGCTATATAGTGTCTTTTAACGCTGCAGATTTAACAATGTATGGGTGCTATAGTTGTGTCACAGCTAAAACATTAAAAAAAAGCCACCTACCTAGCACTAGCTTGACATATGTGTATATGGTACACTGGCTCTATCATGTCAATTTTTACACGTATTTGGAATTTCTTTGCTATGACAAAAGCATATATTTAGGTTAATTAAATTTGCAATACTTTGAAATTATATCAATCTCTTCTTCATAACTGTGCTTAAAATTTTATTCGCTGTCTCTTTAATACTTGAAACTATTGGCCTTTGAGTTAAATTAACTTTGCAGGAGGGGAGAGATTGGAGGGGGGGATCTGGTATAATATTTAACATTTTCAGATGGTCATTTTAAGAAGCTTAAACATACTTCTCATTCGCTCTCCCCGGACTGTCAGTCTCATGATAAATATGGTCTTTGATGACATTTGTGTCTTGCAACCAGTCAAAATGAGGCTTAACTCACTGTTTGATGAAACCAAATTATTGTTATGCCATCATAGCGAGATGCGTATACTTTTATTAGTAGAAAAAATGGACTAGCATTATTCTAGCAGAGAAATACTTATTAGAATGGAAGGGGATCTTCGACCCATGCAGTGGAAAGAAATTATGTGAGGTAAGAACAATTTTATAGCAGGCCTAAATAATCCATGTAATATGCCTCGAAATATAAAAAAATTACTAAAGGTTTGCCCACCAAATCAAAGTTTTCGTGTAGAGAGATAATTTTACCCTCTAGTTATTCCAACAAACAAAAATTAGATATCGTAGATATCGGATTATCCCAATCATCGCTAGAGCTTGATATCTCAGGCCTTTGTCTAGCGACATAAGCCTCATTTTGACTGCCTGCAAGACATTTTGCGCACTCTTTGACTCCCTATCAGTAACGCCAACTAAACTGAAGATTACTGGGGTATCATCTGTTAAGCAGAGACTACTGTGGCCTCTCGTGTCACCTTCATTACCAGCTATCAGCAGCCAATTAGAGAACAAGAAGTGTTAGCCCAGTGATAACGCCTCGCATGATATTAGAGCATGTCACACGGATTTGTCCTTATTCATCGGCTCTGAGTCAGGCCAGGAGTTAATGATCTATTGGTCCTGTCGAACGGTTCTTCTGTAATTCTGTGAAAGCAAACAGAGCCATATCAGGTTGGGTGTGAGCGCTGCGTCATAGAAAAAGTTCCATAGAGAACTGCAGCTCTGGAAATTCCACCTCATGAAAAGGCAGTGCCATATTTAGACCTGGTGAGGGCCTGAGCTATACAATATGTATGAAGGTTGGACGCCCCTTGTTAAAAAGTCACACTAGAAAGTCTCATTTTAGAGTCTACTTATTATTGGCGTTTTTGTTCATACAGTCATAAACAGGAAGCTATACAGTCATTGACCTTTACTCAGGCCGGTAGTCTTTGTTTTAGCCGTAGTACCGACCAAAGTGGCTGAAATGATTGAAATAATTACTTACAGCTATGAACATTTAGTAGGCCTACAGTTTTAAAAGTTTGAAAGTTTGTGAGGCTCCTGCCTCTTTCAATCTCATGCCTGATGATGATGTTGACCATCTGGGAAAATTATTTTTGGGTTTTTGGAATTCCTTGAATAAGGCGACTAGTTTTAGTGGGTTATAAAACCCAGCCAGCCAGCCAGCCAGCCAGCCAACGATCCAAATAACTCGACGAATTGTGAGGCTGTAACTTAGATTAGAGGTAATTCCGGAGGACCGGACGTACTGTTCTTACAGACACTCCCTCTGTACTACCCGTAGAAGACATCCTACGCCAAAAACATGATGTGTCGAGGGTTTTCCTGAGACGATAACCTGGATGAAGCAAACTGGCCTGACGTGGCGATAGCTATCTAGATACACATTTTGCTATTACGTACTTTGGCTACTCGGGCCCTTAAAATCTGAGAAAGACATGAGTTAACAATTTTATTATTATATAATAGCCAGTATTACCTAAATTATTCCGAGGTGTTCACTCAGAGCGTACAGGTAGGATGCGGTTGTGAGAACGCGCTAAGATCCAATTATGTTCCGGGCTCCATCCTCCCTCCTCCCCATCTTACCCTACCCCACCCCATTTCCTCCTTCATCAACCTTATCCATTAACCTTCCATAGCATAAAAATAATTTCAGCTAAAGTTGCTCATTTATATACTTATAAGTTGTTTACTGCGTGCCCAAAATTCTTTATAGCTAGTTCATAGATCGGTTACGTGGACATTATCTTTCTCATAGCTCTTATCTAATATCATCCATTATTACAAAAAGCTGTCCGCCCATTGCCGGTGTACAGTCTCCTCAAACAGGGCATGTCAATCCACCCCTGATTACACCCGTTCACCTAAGCGTCCCGCCGACGCTAACAGGTCATTAAGTTCCAAACCCATTGTCTGGGGATAAGACGTTTTGCCTCGTTGCCCTAACCGTAACAGTTCTGTTATGACCGGCCTATTTGTGTCAAAAACCAGAAGCAATTATCGATTTTCGGCAACTTACTCCATGGCCACAATTATACTTCCGAGATATTTGTCATTTTATGCGAGTCAGAGGATCAAGCTCTGGCGAAAGGCGATTTCAGTATTGAACCCTACGGCTGTTGGGTATCGAACAGTTACTACACTACGACCAAAGTTCGGCTTTTGTAGCAAGCAGGTAACAGCTGGATAAATAATGGCGTGCATACATAGCGGATCTCACATTCGCTAGCGGTGTAGATATATATAACTCTGCTAAGAGAAAGGTAATGATCACCTATTTTACAGTCTCATTCACAACCAGGCTGGATTAATAACGTTTAACAAAAGTGAGCCTGCCTTTAACTAATAGTACACTAGTGCGCCTGCTGTTCTGGGCTTCATGCAAGACATATTATTTAAGTTCACTTCATGTTCGTTTAATTCATTTTGAAGACGGCTAGAGATGGAGATAATTGGGCGCTTACACATTAACGAGGAGATCTCTTACCATCGTAAGAATTACACTAAACTAATGTAACTCTTACGACGGCAAGAGACCTTATCGTTAATGTGATTGCTCCCAATTATTGCGAACTGTCCCAGTGACTATATAGCATAAATTTTATTTAGACTAATGTAAAAGACATGAAAATAATACAAAAAATAAAAACCAATGTTTCGGCAACACAATTTACAATGGCTCTATACAGTTCTTACTTAGGCTTATGACAAAAGCATGGGAAAGTGCTGTTATTCAGATCCGTGTAGGCCAGTGTGAGCAAGAAGAAACCTTAAACTACTCCGGCATATCTAGACAAAAATACCCTGAAGTGCGTCAGAGTAGTTTTGACACCAGGAACGCAAAAATATTATACATGCATTGTTTATGTATTGACATTACGAATGGGCCTACTGCTGCTACTTGCATGTTGTTCTTTTGTTTCTCACTCCTTCTCATTGGCTGTAGATTCATCGACATCATCGTCATCACCACTCTCAACGTCTTTTCTTGCCCCACACTTTGAAATTATCCTGAGGCAACGTGCAGCACTTTTAATGATGTCGTTTATTCAGATAATGCCCATTGTTCACCTCCGCCTTTCCATTCCCCCTCTTCCTCTTCCTCCCTCCCTCCTCCGACAGCAAAATAGCTCGTTAACGTTGCGTGTAACAGATTGCAAGCTCAGTTCAAGTAGAATCATTCGCATCTCATATCATTAGGATCGTTATTGATAGAGTGGACAGCCGAATGCCTATCTCCGTCCTCGAGTCTTTAGCCTGCACTTTAAAAGGAGAACAATGCAACAAAAGATATTGTCGCAAGCTATATGTTTTTTTAAAATTTTTACCCATCATATTCGTTTTATATCGCATTACCGTTATCATCACCTGGCGCCTTCCCGCACAACTTCATTAATTGCAGTCCACAGCCTCCAGCCATGTTATCCTAGGCATCTATTTTTTTTTTTCATCCTCACACAACACGATGCTTCCAAGACTAGGTTCACACACTCTAATGCTCCTGGTGAATTACTCAGCTGTGAGAGCACCAGAAGTATGGAAGAAAAAAAAAACAGAAGAAGAAGGAGAAGAGGAAGAAGAAAAAAGAAGAAGATAAGATGAGGGGGGGGGGAGNGAAGAAGAAGAAGAAGAAGAAGAAGAAGAAGAAGGAGAAGAAAAAGAAGAAAGAGGAGAAGAGGTTAAGAAGAAGTCCAAATAAGAGGACTCGTTAAATATGATTCACGGACAATGATCGCCGTGCTGCGACAACAACAATATCGACGACAATGATGACAGAAGCAGCACAATAACGACAACAACCATCATTACTTGGACTAATTCAGAATGCACCATACTATTACAACATGGGCATTTACTGAAATGTACCTGTAGTTGGATTTTGCAATACTGATATCGAGTGCAGTTTGCCTTGACGACCATCCCTAAGGATAAAATAAAATCTTGTCTGAGGTGTAACAACAAACAAGGTTGTAAAAAGGTTTATTCAGAAAAAGCACAGACCACGATGCAATTTCAGGCAAACATTCACAAATTGCAAATGATTGGATCAATCAATCAATCAATCAATCAATCAATCAATCAATCAATCAATCAATCAATCATCAATCAATCAATCAATCAATCAATCAATCAATCAATCACGCACCTCTGACGAAATTATGGTAGGGTCACAATTACAGGGGAAGGGCAGAAGAGATATATTATGTTGCATTCTGATAATTTCCATTTTCACTACGACCTACAATTATCCATGTCAGCAGCAATAACAACAAAACTTCCATCGGTTGTTACAAACTGGAGGTGGTGACAGCAAACGGTAAAGCGGTAACAGTGACATCAAAACTACCAATCGCAGAAATCAAGACAACCGTAAAATCCACAGCAGTCACAAGATCCCCCTCCCTTTAAATCGCAAGTTATTGCGCTTTCATTGTATCGTAACTTTCAAATTCATAACGAGGTGGACTCTTTCTTTATCCACCTCATCGTCTTATCAATGCGTAGTAGCTTTAAATCCTCCCCAATCCCCACCTCCGCTCGCACTGTCAAGGCAATGGATATGCCAGGTAAGGCCATTCCAGATTAAGGGCTAGGTCTCTTGTGAAGATCTTCGAAACGAAGTCTTAAGAAAAATTCAAGTATAGAGATAATGTTGCCTATATGCGCATGAAACAGAGCAGTCCAAACTTTTTCCATTTGGGATGTAAATACGGGCAATTTCATTGAAATAAAAATTACATAACCCATTTACAGGGTCTTCTTGCAACATTGCACGAAAAAAAAAAAGATAAAGGAAAATGGAAGGAAGCAAACTTTGTCTCCTTCACCTTATCGGTCGTCGCTGTGTGTGTTTGTTTAGTCTGTTTTTGTTAGTTCACTCCGTCTGTTATCCTGTCTTTCAGCTATCAGCCAAGAGGTGTCAATTGCGGGCCAACAAGGTGACCATGAAGAAACAATAATAATTACTCAAGCCACCACATGGCTATAGCCATAAACTTGAGTGGGACAAATGACGCCACTTTATAAACTGACATTTCGAAATGTGAAACTTCCATGCTATGTCTGACTTCTTCAAATCAACGTGATTATTCTCTCCGTCCTCTCTGGCGTCTTGTCTTTCTCTTATCATTCCCATTCTGATACCGTTTTAAATCAGACGCCAAAGTTTAAAAACAAAATAATCCAGTTTCATTAATCTTCAGCTTTCCAGAGACGAGGTGCAGAGGAGTGACGGGCAGAGTCACAAAATGGCAGCGCTCAGATGTCAATCAGCGAGACTTGAATGACGAGACCCGGATGTGGTGTCCCTGCATGCCTGCCGGCCTTGCATCCCCTGCATGCCTCATGTTTGTGATACTCCTAACACATCTGACACCGTCCATCCACCCTTGACAGCCAGTTTTGCCGAAAAAGAGGGAAAAAAAAGGTTCATCCGGTTAATCAACGGTTTCGTTTCCATTTTCCCGTTCGTCTAGCGTATCGATCTGAAGGCCAATCAGTTCGGATGCGTACTTGTCCATGAAACGCTTGATGGAAGACGAACGAGATGACTGGAAAAATCCCGGTAAAAAAAGATGTCGATGCTGTCCTTTCCTGTGACACACCATATGTCTCTGAGATTTGTGTAAACAATGTGACGTAATTCAGATTTTTGTTTCAAATATTGCTATAACGGAATCGATGGAAATGCTCAGCAAAATGGGTGTCTGCCATACCTTTACTGGACACCTTTTATATTGGAAATTTACAGCAGAAAGGATATTAGACAGTTCAGGTGGGGTTTGAGCGAATTACGGAGTTTTTGTGTTTTGATTTGTAATACAATTCTAGAGTGCATAACCAGAAGGTACTCAGACTACTGCTTTTAACACACAGGCACAAGGAACTCCTCTTTATGACATTAGGACCATTTAGTTTTTGCATATGGATAGGCAGAAGACTTCATGTTGTTAAATCACTGTTTTAAATATTTCAATCGTCATGAACCACGGTGCCATGGCCATCTCCTAAAAGCACAGCTTACCAGAGATGTTTCCAACTTGCAAGATGAACACAACTTCCGGTCAATGGCATTTCAAGAACAAGCTAGCAGGAAGCATTATAAGGCGTCCATTTTCATATTAAGGAAAGTCAGTTTTCTCCATCCATGAAGAAGTTCCCAAGATAATTACTGTAGTGAACTCTTTGTGGACGGTAATTAGCTGACGTTAAGAGGTTCGACGATAGACTACTAAAATTATGATATCTTGTCCCTTACGGGAAGACACTATATGGTCCTCGCCGAAAATTCTTGGTGTGGAACAGTTCTTTGATACTGGTACTTAACGGCAAAAGTTTCGATCCGAATAAATCATTTAACTGGTCAGTTGAGTACATGAGTACGGTATAACTTTTTGTGAACTGTAAGGTGAGATCTTTCCAAGTTCACAGAACCATGAGTATAAAACTCTCACTTTATACGTATTCGAACCGCTCAAGCCAGGTCGAGGTTAGCGCGTTTAACGAGTAAGATTATTCAGCAATATGATACACGTGGTGGTTATATTCAAAGAGACTTCCATCATGACGTGCTTGGTTTAGCGTTAGGGACAGGGTCAGAAATGAGAAAACACCAATGAAAGATTTCCTTGGTAATGATAATGTCTAGGGATCGTCACACTAAAAGTTTTTCTTCCCTTACTCAATCTCTAACCTTAACACAAGCACTAGGTGGAAGAGTCCCTAGATATTGCTTCTAAATATGAAGAGCCTTGATAACTGATAATACTAATACTTGATATACTGATAACTGAACAGGATATATTCCAGATAAAACATTACTATGTGTGATATCAAGTACTTTAATGTACACTACTTGGTGAAGTATCCTTAACAAATAACAGCGTATGCCTCTGAGTAACCGTTGTCATCCCGACAGGCATGTATATACTGTCGTGCCATATGGCATTATTCAGGTGAAGAAGGTGAGTGACAGGTTGCCTCAGGTGCCCCGGGGTGAGGAAATTACCGTACCTTCAAGTCTGATACCCGTGGCAGCTGTCTGATACCAAGTGACTTGGCGGAAAATTATCCCACTGAACCTTACATTCCATTTCCGCCTTGGGTCATAGTAACTTTGAATATCTCTGACACATTCTGATCGGTCTAGATAGATTTTAGGTCTATGATAAACTGAACGACGTCTTAATAAAAGTCACACATGGAGAAAGTGCTGCATGTCTGGAAAAATAGCTCTGTTCATTCGCCATCAAACACCTGGTCTCTCGCCGGCGCAATAAACTCTACGCAAGAAGAGAAAAAGTGCCAAACACACCCTTATCTCCAAAAATCTCACGTTTCACCTTTCTGATTAGACTACAGAGATGTAAAAAGAAGGCCAAGAATGCCAGTGCACTAGGCTGGAAACAGATCTACAGATCATGTATGGTGCAGATGACTGTACTCTTCAGCCAAACCGTTACCTTTTACTATGAACAGAGATGATCTTAAATATTGCTGTCGACTACGTCAGCGTGTTTACTGCCACATATAGTTTGTTTGCAAACAAAACAGGACACCTTGCACGATTTTATGATCATTTTTTTTTGTGTCAGCTACAAGAATTAAGTAGGAAAAGCGATGCAACTAAAAGAAATATCATTCATACTACTGTAACAAAAGAACGTAAACGAGTCAGCAAAATGTCTTATAATTATAACTACGCAAAATTTCAGCAGCAAAATCTGGTCTGCCACCATTTATCTTTCGACTGCTGAGTTCCATAACTGTGCCTTTAGATTTTAAGCTAAATTGAGTAGTCTAAATGTTTAAAGATATAGATCTAGTTGTGTTCCGAACATGACCATAGGACACGACTGCTGTTCACATGGGCCGAAACAAAAACCGACTTATTCCTTCCTAGCTCGAGAAACAACCACATTTTCAATGTGAGTAAACCGCATTTCTGACTAGAGTTAAGTGCATGTAAAACACGATCGACAAAGTACACGTTTTCTTTTGAATTGTTGGTATGGGTTTTATATCTATTTAGGACTAATTTAATTTGATCATTTGCTCCATTTTATGTCTTTCATGGATTTCACTGTCGGAGGATTTCAATGCGTGCGCACGTAGAGCACTTTGTTCTTTAGTCTCTTTCGTTTGATTTAAAGTGATTCGAGATCAGTTTTTGGTATTTCACATTCTCAAGACATCTATGTAAAGTAAATTTCGTTCGCTACCTCGTCATGGCAACCCCTATCTTTAATCGGTGGCAGCGGCAACAGCGGCAAAAGCATCATCATCATCATCATCATCATCATCATCATCAGCAGCAGCAGCAGCAGCAGCAGCAGCAGCAGCAGCAGCAGCAGCAGCAGCAGCAGCAGCAGCAGCAGCAGCAAGACGAAGAATATTAACCCTCCGTCAGAATTACATCCGTCTTCAAATTTCTGTCAGTTTCTATGGCCGAAACTGCGATCAGCGTGTCATTACTATCTTACGAGAGATATCTCTATGTGATCATCAAGAACGATTTTCTCCTTTTCACTCGTATTAGCGATCCTGGCATTCTCAACAAGCCTAATACAGAATAATTTTTAAACAAGAAAAACACAACCATTACCTCGTCATCTTAGAACATTGTGGGCATTGATTTCCCACGTAAAATGAATATGTCCAACAAACGGCGCACACTATACGATTGAGCAATCATAGCACAATTTAGTTTATAATCCATTACCTTGATGTAAGAAGAAAATACTGACATAATCTGCCCCTTTCCGATGAACATCTAAATTTCAATTACCTCGTCTAGTCTAAATTAAAGAAAAAAAAAACAACCAAAAAAGTGTACGTTGAGATAGGATTTTCCCAAAATTTCATTTTAACAAGAAAATAATAAGGTAGATCTAGGTTACAAAATGGCTGCCATAAAAGGAGGCCGGGGTATGCAACCTAGTTCTTGTAAACTCCAAATTCATTCAGATTGAAAAAAAAAAACCAACAACACATCTAACCACAGTTCATAAAGTGGAATTTGAAGGAGACTCCAAATCTTCACCTAGACCAAACCCTTCGATTTGGTCCGTAGTCATCTGGGTTTTATGACCCCATAATAACAGCTCTGGCCCTGATGTGGACTAAAGAAGCGATGGGTGCAGAATATTCGAATCTAGGCACATGTTCATTCATTCATTCATTCATTCATTCATTCATTCATTCATTCATTCAATTTTTCAGCTAATGAATGAAAAAGAGACAAAGGAAGAAGAAGAAGAAGAAGAAGAAGAAGAAGAAGAGAGAGAGAGAGAGAGAGAGAGAGAGAGTATGTATGAGACAAGTATAAGAGCGACAAACCAGTGAAGAAGGCGCAAGGGCTGAATCCCAGGATGATCCCACATTTCATAATACAATATAAAGAAAAAAAACCCAGTGAAGTTTGTGGTGCAAGGGTCTTACCTAAGTTGCCGTCGATGTAAGAGCGGGTCACTCGGATTGCAACAAAAAAAGTGGGGAGTCAGAGAGGGTATGGGTTGTCGCTGCCTGCGCCGGTATGGGACCCTCTCGTGATTTTCACGAGAAGGTGATCAGGTTCCGAATGGCAGTCTTTCTGCAATATGACGTGTTGAGACTTTTATATACTGTCTAGGTTATTCTTGTTTAAGTATGTACCACGGTTGTCCCACGATTAATCCTGCCTGGATACCATAAAAATTATACTGTAATAGGCCTACCTTTCTTTTCGGAGACAGCATGGGTTAAAACGAAAACTGGGTTAACTGTTCTATACCATTCGAGAATATAACATCAATGATAGATTTCCCAGTGACAGCGTGAGTACTAGGCCCAGATGTCGCACGGTCTGTCTGTACAACCTGGATCGTCCATTCATTCCCATCCCTGCGTCTCTCGCTCCTTCTCAAGACGGCCTCGATAAGATTGTATATTATTTGCATAAGCCCCACACTGGGGAGAATTCTCTAACTCCAACATCTGTACTGCCTCATGTGAATAGTTAGATTCACATCTCGGTGAGAGATAGCGTATGTTTGAGTTCTGGGCTCACAATCAGGGGGGAGAGGCTGGATGGATAAATAAATGGAGAGAACACCCCACACTGTGTTCAGGAGATCTGTTTGCTCTAAAGACCCGTTCAATGACCCACAGGACATACGCAAATCAAATAATAATAAAGGAATAATAATATACATTCGATCACAATCAGAATGTAATGATGAAGGCATGCTACTTCGGGTAGAGAAATGAACATACGATGGCAGACGCCGATAATGAGTGTCTCTCTCTAGATCTATATGTGTTTCATTTATAGTGGAAGTTTGTGAAACGAGATACCAACAAAAGTTATATAAGCTTGTGGCTGGGTTTCTCGTGCAGATCTGTTGGGTAGTAACGAAAAGTCAGCGCCTAGGAAGGAATGACATGATGTGGGGGAAAACAAAAGGTAGAGCTAAAGGATGTCGTCTTCTTGGATGCTGCATACGACTGCAAGTTCTTTTACATACTTAGGATAGTGTTTAATCCAGCGTGAATTATCTCACTATGCAGATCGAACACGCTTCACATCCTTTGGCTTCTATCAACCAGTTACAGATTCTACAGCCCAACAAACTATTGTAATGACTTTGCCATAGTGGTGGGTAGTATCGCTTCTGAGTGTCGATACTTTCGATGCTTAGGAATTTCGATCCCGTGCAGAAACCGAGGTTTGGACTTCTGCTACGATTTCGATACTTTTGCTCTAAGAGACTATAGCTTGTCTGACCCAAACAATATTCCCCCCTCTTCCTCCCTCCTCCCCTCAACCCTCCATTTCTTTGAAATTATCCTCTTAAAATTATCCCCTTTTCAGATCTTTCTTCGCCTAATCTGGTACAGTGGTCTACAATCAAAAGCATCAAAATGTAATTTTGATTCCTATCCGATCCCAACTAAAGAGTAAAATGCTTCACCAAAGAGCGAATAGTGACCTGTGTAGAAATTATCGAAACTAATTTCGATTCTCTTCCCATCCTCAGAATCGAGAGAGTATATTTGATACTTCGAGCTTGACGGCTGAGTATCGCTATATTATTTACAATTTCAAGTATCGGCTCATCACTACTCTTTCAGGACAGAGCTTTCACCATTTCAAAGCATAACATAATAAAATTTCCACTGAAGCGTTTTCAAAGATTTCACAATCGGAGTACTTACGTCTAGATAGCTGAGTAACAATGTCACATTAATACAAAAATTTCTGTGCGTCCCCGGGCAAGCCAACAAGTATTAGAAAGTTATTTTTGTCCACGAAATATTACGAGTTCTACCAAATGTGACAATTCTTTGTTCCTTGAACAGTCAGACAAGTTCATATTTACTATCTGCAAAATTTCACGATATTCTAACCTAACCAACTGGGACTTCATGCTTCAAGTCATTAGAAGGCTTAAAATAGCATTAATCGCACAAGCACATTAGGTTCAAGATGCACACTTCGGTGATAAATATATGATGGCTCCCTGCTCCTCTAGTCATTTACTATCGAAAAGGTTACCGCTTGAGAGGCATACATTTGTAACGTAGATTTCCAATCTGTGGAACACTTTACATCAAAAGATTCAAGAAAGCTTATTTAATAGAAGAATCTGCCTTGATGTAAGTGCAAATGACAGATGGCCTAGGCCTCGCCCCAGCAGAGTGATTTGGGGACGGATGCCGTGAAAATGTGGGGAAGCTCCTGTGTAATCCATACGTTATCTGTTGTGAATGATTGATCATACATAAAGGCGTTTTCATTTCTCACTGCCAGCACCGGCCGAGGCTAGCACCATATTTTTTTATTCTCCACCTTCAAATTCATGTGGGGGGCTTGACCTGAAATTACAGCCGTCCAGACACGGGCCGGCTACTAATTTCCCCCTGCTGTTCCCGTCACTGCGTGGAAACATTCATTCCTGGAGAATATCTTACAGTCTAGTAGCAGAGTTGTAATTTTCTCGCTGCGGGAGGGAATCATTCGCTATGTTCAAATAGAAATTATTGTGAAATGTGGAAAGGAGGTAAAAGACATGAAGCTAAAGATTAGGAAATGGGTGAAGTCAGATAGGAGTGAATGCAAGTCTAGCAAGAAATTCGTTCAACTTGAAGAGGCAGAGATGGTTGCTAATGATGATAATCATCATGATCTTAGCACAAATTGTTATTAAATTTTGATATTGATATTTTATTCTTCATGTGTTCAAAATTTAGATTTATATTTTCGTATTTTCCCCTAGGTCGCCCATGAGCTTGAAAATATAGTAGTCTCGTACACTAAATTTGTTAATCCACGTTTGCCACATTCTGCATGTTGGTTTATTATTTTGTTTGTCTATATCATTTGTTAGAGTAACAAAGATTACATTTATAGCTATTGATTTCAGAATTTAATATCCCCAAGGAAGATATATGGAGAAAATAATGTTCTGAAAGTGCTGACCAAGTTCAATGTCAGATAAAAAATATCGAAAATCCCATGGCCAGCCATAAGTGCAAATAAGATATTCTTGAAGAACTCAACATTAAAGTAAACTGGCTGTAACAACATAAAAAAGAAGCCTGATTTTTTTTTTTTAGCCATAAGACTTAATTGCTTGAAGAGAACATTTCTAGAAAGCAGAGTTCCCGGACAGCATCGTTACGGACAGCAGGTGGATAAAGACACCGAGGTCATCATGAACACTGGGGGTGGTGAATGCATGGCGACTGGCAACAAATAGAGAGGCTTTCCCGGAGGCTTTTACGATGGCAACAATCTGGAAAAGGAACGCTACGCGGAGAACTGGACATTATTAATGTATTTTGTGAGTTAGCAGATTACTAAAGCTACAGAAATACTGTGAGCTGTAAAGGCGTGGCAAATAAGTTAATCAAGCAGATTTCCATTCAATGTCCATGTAATAGCTTATCCAAAAGCGTCAGCCAAATAACTTAATCTAAAAACGATTGTGTGCACATCAACGGCGCCTATTTTCTTTATAATCGCCCAGTATTTCATTCTGCAAATGATGATGACAGCGATGGTGATGATGAATTGGAGAGATAGGAGAAGAGAGGAAGCACTGACGAATACAAGCAAGAGATCTTGGTATTATAAAGAGAAGGCAGTCTGATGGATAGAGAGAGAAAAGGGTGATAGTCTTGCCTGAGTGAAAGGGAGCAGTAATCAATGCTGGCTGCATTCTTATCATAATTGAAGTCGTGTACAAGAAGATTCCATAGCAGAGAAAAGGAAAGACAGGACAGAATAAATGAAGGAAGAAAAGACGACGTAAAAATTAGGACAACGGGGAAAGAGAGAAAAACAAGGTAAAAGGGAAGAAAGGCGGGGATGGAAGAAAGAGAAAGAATGAGCGATAAAGCGACAGAAGGAATTTAGATCAGCTATATGGACCAGAATTTCCTTGTCTTCGGCAGCACACGCTGGCTGGCTAGAGGCAATCAGAAGACTTTTGTCAGGCAACGAAGAGAATAGGAAAGGCCTGGTTTTCAGCTTTGCCATCTGCATGACTAACTCAGTGTCGAAAACATCGTTGTTTTGCAAATTTTTGTTGTACTCAAGTTTTTCACCAAACCCAAGTGCCATAGCTTTACCCAGAGTTGTGCAGGTTTTCCAAATAGCAATGACGGTGCTATCTCAGTGACTGTTCTAGGAACGCAATTTTAATCATACTGGTAGCACACATCTATATCGACTTTATCATGTCTGCAGCAAAAGAACAAAAAAACCCTGCAAATCTGGAGTAAAAACTTTCTGCCATAATGGCATCTTTCAAAAATAAAAAATAAATTCAAGTATGTCAGTTATAACTCGTGCAGCTTGTTTCCCAAAAGAAAGAGCCTTGAAGACTGTAAATCCAAGCCACTGCCCTCGTCTTTGTTATTGTTAATTAATCTGTAACTAATACAGTAATTTGGATCGGATGTAAATGAAGGTCTCTGACGTAAAGCTATCCGCAAGCCAAACCAAGAATCAGTACCATATGGACACAACATAATATTGCTTGTAAGATGTACGACCTCGTTCTGTGGAGTGTGTCTCTGTGAAAGTGACGCCAGTCATGCTAAAAATCCTCCTGCGGAAGTCACACACTGGCTTTCATAGTAGGAGAGCCATCGTCTAGTCTTCTCGAATAAGGACCACAGAATTTAAAAAAAAATGTGTATGTTGTACATGGTAAGCGCACTGTACAAAAACCTTAAGAGTTTAAAAATCGTAACGAGCAGTCTAGCGGCCACTGTCCGGGCAAAATTGATAGGAAATTAATTCTACCCAATAGGGGAATCTTAACACCAGAAAGGCGTAAAACGACATTTATCCTGCTGACTCAGGGTAACACCTTAAACAAACAAACAAACAAACAAACAAACAAACAAACAAACAAACAAACAAACAAAGTAAGCGGCACTGAGAAATGCTGGGTAGCGACCACTGGGAGTACATAAACAGTTTCTTATGTTCCAGTACTGTGATGAGCAAGGACTCACTTAAAATGGATGGAAATGGCTGACATGTTTTGGCTTCCATCTGTAATAATACAAACTGCCTTCATAAAGGAAGTAGCATTTGTTGCTCATAAACAAATGGCTCCTGGCCAGTGTAGGGCACGATTGTTTTGACAACTCCGAATATTAAAGCGTAGCCATCAGTTTAGAGTTTGCGTCGTCAGACACACAAGGAGGCGGTTATCGGCTGAATTTGCAGGTCAAGGGACTGCAGGAGTATGGATGGTACCGAAGCAGGCAGGCTTATTCGTGCGCTTAATTAACTCTCTCAGAGGCAAACATTGTCGTGTTATGCGGAAAACAGTCTGGAACTGGGAAACAAAATTTACATAACTGTGTATGCGTGAAGGAGCATGAGGTTATGGATGATTAGGTTCCTCTCTTTCAAATTTTGATGCAGTTGATGCAAGGCATGTTACTTCTTTTAGTAATAATAATAATAATAATAATAATAATAGTCTAGTGATTAAACAATACTAGCAACATACTGTATAATCATCACTCTACACAAAGAATAAAGAGAATATTCTCCCCCTCATTCACTTGTATTCACACAAATTTCCAACCTTAAGGCGTAATGACTCGTGGCAATATTGGGAAACCTTTGGGATTGAAAATGTGTACGCCCTTTTTTTTCTGCATTTTATGATACACCATGGTCCAACAGCCGAGAACAGTGTACAGAAGACAACGCTGCTTTTGTACACAAAAAGGACGCCACTTCTTTTGTCATGTGGGTGGGTGAAGGGAAAGCATTTCCGGTGCATAAAATTAAATGCTGGAATGAAGGTGCAAAATCTCATCGTACGCAATTTTTATGGGCCTTTCAACACACAGCATCCTACATTATATGGTGACACGGGTTAGTTTGTAATAATGATAATAATGGAGGTTTTAAATCTTGTATTCATTACACACTCTCGCAATTTCACATTATTACTACCCCGGCAGGCCACATGACTCAAGAACATCCATCCTCAACATCATGGGAAGTAGAGAATGCCGTTGCCACTTCAGGCGTTGATCAATTGCATTCTGACAATCTCCTTCACTGTGTATAGCCAAGTACTCATTTTACAGAGTAATAGACTGAGGCAAATGTGAATGAAATGTTTTCCCAAGAATTGAAACAACACGACCATGGCAAGAGTCGAACCCACGACCTGTGGATCCTGAGTTCAACATCGCAACCATGATTTTAAGAGCTAATTAGACCAATTCATATGCAACCTTGCATCAGAGCTTAAGACCGTGTTGATTTGTTGCAATGAGAAAAGTTTCGATAATGATACATCATTTTTGTCTAATAAACACGATACAATAGACATGTGTGTTCATTTTAGCTGTCGCAATAGACTACATCTCTCTCCAATGTTTAGTATAATTACTGTACCATATCAACTTGTAAACACCATAACAACTTTACTGACGTTAGTAGCTAGCTCTGGTATTTCCACCAGATCAGTGTTTTCGTGTATACCTCAGCTTCAGATTTCATCTTCTTGTTTCCTTTCATACGTTCCCATTCACATCTACTTTTCTTGCTCTCTTTTCCTCCCCCTTATCTTCCTCCTTCTTTCTTGACTACGTCATCGCACTCTATTTTTTGTGTGCTTTATTATTAATCTCCTTCTCCATTTCTTTCCTCTTTTATTTCTTACTTCTGTCCCTTATTTTCGTTTGCTCTGTGCGTGTCTCAAATTCTTTTGCTCCTTCCTTCTCGTCTGACACCGTGTGCTCTATTTCCAATCACCTTTGCTCACCTGAAGGATCACCTCAGAACAGTTTGAACATTACTGAAAGAATCACAACACACAGATCTAGAGTGCTGACTGCGTTTCGCTGACTGGGATCGCGTGCCAAGTTTTGTTCGCGTGTGACGGAAAGAAAGCCCGGTGGCAAAGACGAAATGTGTTGTTTTTGGTGGGTTCGCCTGTTTTACTTTAATCCTGGCACCTACAATATAGGGCACGTTTCAAGAATGGTGACCGGATCTGATAATATTTTCCGTCTGTCGGTGTATTTCTATTTCCTCCGTACATGAATAGGTAGAATGCATCTTCATACTTATACAAGGAGAGAGAGAGAGAGAGAGAGAGAGAGAGAGAGAGAGAGAGAGAGAGAGAGAGAGAGAGAGAGAGAGAGAGAGAGAGAGAGAGAGCAAAAAAAAGATGTATTGAAAATGGTTGCGGCTTAGTAGAGAAGAAATGATCAAATCCCAGGCAATGACGCCATGAAACGATAATGTATCAACCCTTACAGCTAAAAAGTTTTTCAAACGTTTTTGGCCTTTCAGATGTCGTTAATGATCACAAGAAAGCTATGATGAGCTAACATCCGGAAGGGGCCTTAATTAAAAATGGCGTCTTTTCCAATGGCGTTTCAGTAGCACTGGCGATAACTTCTTTGTTAATGGGCGTAGACAAAATAATTATTCAATGTATTCCCTTTGTACGTCTTGTGAGTCATTGGAACAGTTAAACTAGTGGCATTGTTTTCTCGATCAAACTGGTAAAACAATCATCCTATGAACAACCCTAACTTTGTTTTGTAATTAGAGCTATCAAGAACGAGTCTGGCCTGTCATTTTTACACTGAAACCAATCAAAATGTGTCAACACTCTTTCCAGTATATATAAAAACGTGACAAGTCTGCATATGATTCGTAATGCTGAAAACTAAGCAGAATATGCAACGTCTCCTTACATTTAAAAATATATAAACGTGTTTTGCCACTTTGTTGTATTTAGCTGACAAAACCTTATCAAGATTTTACTTTATGCTACATAAACTGAAATAAGGCAGATAATGTTTTACTTTAATTTCATGTGATAAGTTTTCAACCATACCTGCTCTTACAATCGTTGGATTCAGAAGTCGTATTCCAGTTTTTCATGTTAAAAGTTTGGTTCTCAATATTTCCCATCCTCCTCTTAGAGGAAGATGCAACTTCTTTTTTGTAGTTTCAACCCATTGGAATATCAAGAGGAAACTCATCAAGGGTAATTTGAAGATTCTGCTCCTCGCACCCAGTATTACTTTGAATTTTAGATTTCATAAGTTGACTATTAATATAAACGAAGGCTACATCAACCTGCGCTGCAATTGTCGAGAACTTGCGCATTACCGACGGCATCTCTTAACGTCGTTTGAATTACATGAACTCTGCACGTTGAATGCTACAATGCACTAATACAATTCTTACGATTGTAAGAGATCAATGCACAAGCTCTCAATTATTAACCTTTTCCCTGCTTTTGACCTAAAAATTCTTGATCCCATGATAGCACAGTTTTAAAAGGAAATTAATGATTAAAACACAGTATTATTGCAAAACGTTCTTTTTTTATTGCGACAGTGTTGATCTTTTGCTTAAAAAATACCACATTATTACGAAGTTCTGGAATTATTTTGATTTTTATAATTTGAATTAAAGCACGTATGTGTGAACCCTGACAGTGAGGACGTTTAAGGTGAAATAAGTTGCATGCTGACTGTAATTTTACAGATTCCATCAAACTGACCCAGATAAAAATGGTGAGAACGATTGAGGATCAACCTAAATGTTATGCTGTGATATCCTAAGTTTCCATGTGAAATTGCGAAGCCTGCAGGTTGCTACAGTATGAACATCCTTTATAAATTATAAGCAACAACGTCACAGTCAAACATGCCACCAAATAATAGGTTATGTTCTATGCTGCATCATTTGGATAGTCTCCACAACAACTGCATGGAGACAAATAATAAGAACTCATCATCATTAATATTATCATCATCATCATAATTAAAGAATTTTAAAATTATGAACATTAAAACAGACATAAAAAAGGTGTTTTCACACATAAATATTATATAGCAGATTTAATATTGTAAATTATCAATATGAAAAGGTCTTCTTCAGGCATATTAAACATTGAACTGGTATTGTTATTATCATCATATAAAAAAGGCAAGCAATTAGGCTTCTCTAATATCACTGGTGATTTCAATATAAACATTATTATAACATTTCACAGCAATGAAATATTTTGGCTAGAGGGCTTTCTTCAGTTCTAGTATAAACTCATCATCATCATCATTAAAACTAAATATGATTCTGCCCAACGACATAAAACTTGTTGAAAAATGTATAATAGATTTATTCAAAACAATCAACGTTTCGTGTAACACACTTTTTCAAGACTGACAATTCAGATATAAGACGTACAAAGAAAGGCAAGTGAATACAAGTCTGTGAGCCAGAAACAGAAATAGAGCAACTGAGAGCAACATCATCATCATCATCATCAACATCATCATCATCGTTTATGGATAAATTGGAAACTGTTAGAACACATGTAAGAACTTTAAGATAATAATAGAATGATAACCTTGCATGCAAAATTTCACCCTTAAATGTCCTTTTTCAGGCACAAGATTGCTGTTATCCTCCTCCTCCTCATCATCATCACAATCATTAACGTCATCATATGTAGGCATTTTACTCGTCAGTGCACATGTACTTGAATACATAGTTATCAGTGTAATTATCACAAACTTTGAGGTAGTTTCACCACCTCCAGCAGTATCAGCACCAGCACCAACACAACCACCAGAAAGAGTACTGTTCCACTACCATTGCCACCTCAGCTATCGTCACCACTGTCACGATGGTGACAATACAACGACTGTGCCTATATGAATATTTCATCGTCATCCACTCCTGTATCTCCTTCATCTTTCTCCTAATACTGCTCTTTGTATGTATTCTCCTGGCCATTGCAAATGTTATTAACCACAACAGTTGGGTCCATGTACCTAAACATGTATAGAATTACAACATGCCTGCACAAAGATGCCCCTACCCATCCCTATTATACACAATATTATGTTACTTCTTTCACTGTAGACGACAATGAGCATGATAACGATGGTGACGAGTGGCGACAACAACAACAACAACAACAACAACAACAACAACAACACTGATGCGATAACTGATGATGACAAAGGTGATGATTAGAGAACTTAATGCTTTGATCAGTGTTGCTGATGTTGTTAGTATCTATTACCTCTACTGCTCATGCGAGTTTTATATGCTTGAAAAGTAATATTATTGTTATTGTTACTGACAGTATAATAAAAACAAAGAAAACAAAACTCTCAGACTGAAAGCAAGACACGTGTACTGAATAAAATAAACCATGTCAGTACTCGACAACAGCTGCTCTCTGATTGGATAACCTTTTGTTTACAACACACATCCAGAGGTCAGCGCCGTATACTGAGAGAGGTGACCTAAAGTTTCGATGAAATATCAATCTACTTACAATGTCGATCAGCTGTGAGAGCCGAATGCCAAGCTTGACCACCAGTTTGTCCGTGTTGTTGCCTACTGGACGTATAAGCTTATTGTAGCCACTCCGCCGTAACAGGTCATCGTACAAACGTTTTGCATTATCGTTTGCCTCGCACACAGCGACGAGAATCAAGAGCAAATGTTTGATAACTCCGATGACTGACACAACACAAGGCCCCATGCCTCAACGATTAGTCATAGTGACAATATTAGGGAGAAAATTCCAGTCCAAATGGCTAAAACTAAGGTATTCAATAGAGGAAAGTTATGAGCACTGTAGTTACACTATCGGCCTATTGGTTCGACACAGCCAGCGCTGGCAACTTACAACGATCGCTTGGCGCATGGCCGGGGAAGGGAGAGAACCTCGAATCTTACTACTACAACACGGCTTGTTCGTTTCTCCTAGCCCTGTCAGTCTGCGCCACGCCACCTGGTGCCGAGAAGAGCAAAGGGCCATAATCAAAAACGTGTTTTTGCGGAGTAAAAAATTCCTGTTTGTTCTCCCAACCTCTACTTTCTCGCGCTATTTCCAATGCAGAAAAGTTATTTAGTGCGACGGAGCGAGAAGTACAAGAAGGATGAGCAGTATTGAGATATCATCTCGAATTATTTCTTGTAGGCCACTGTTCCTTCCAGCGAGGCATGCTACTCTCAGGCGGAGACAAGAAATTTGCGAGCTTTCCTGTGTGACTCCGGCTTGTAGAATTAGGATTTCTCGTCAAAATGCAAGGAGTGGAACGTTAAGTCATCCACACAAAAAAAAATGTCTATGTATTCTAAATCATGGACTTCTTCAGCTTTCAAAAAAAAAAAAATATTTTGCGTGTGGAAGTTTTACGCAAAACACCGTCAGGTCAATTAGAATTGCGCACCTCATACTGCCTCCCACTGAGGTCGTTTCTTTCATGTGATAAGCTGTAACTTTTTTCATTTTTATTTGAAGTTTATGACGACCATTCAATTATTTTCAGAGGGTTGAGAAGAAGAAAACATTACTCTGTGTTGAAAGTACGCAATGCCCTCTTTCTTAAGCTCAGAATGTTTCAAGAGGAAGAGAGATTACTAAACTATGAGACCCTGAGAACGCTTTTAGTCTTTCTTGCAATCGTTCCGTCCAATATAAATCCGCCTCCTCCCATCGCTATCCCTCAACATTAAAACATTAAACATTCTTTTTTTGACCCTCCCATTTTCAGCTTGTCCATTATGGCATTCTCACTGTCTTGATATCGGTATCTTAAATTGCGCAATGGTTTTAAATCGGATATTCTTCGGCGGAAGATGTGGCGACAGTGGAAATCAATGTGTCATAGCTGTCACGCCCTATACATATACGCGTAGTTTTCACTAGGCTACAGTGAAATATTCAATGACGACAAACTTGTTGTTCATTTTAATAAAATGTACTTTTTCTTTTCAAAAGATTTCTTGGGAAAGAAATCTCGCCCAGTGCAAAGATGTCTATGGTTCAAGATAGTAGTCTGCCTGCGCCAAAGATGGATATTTTTATCACTGATGACATTTGAAAATTACTATTTTCACACCTGGGCCAGTCCACCTGCTATGCTTGTTTTAAAATAGAAAGTGATGTAAACTATGTGTTTTTCTCTCGTACCTGTCATTTCACTGACTTCAAAACCTCGCACACTTTCAGGAAGTAGAACTGAACTTGCAAGGATTGGACACTCTTTCCATTTCACACAACTGGGAATGAGATCATTCGTAATGATATTTAAGAATGGGATCGTTTACCATCGTAAGGATTACATTAGTCCATCGATGCTGAATGCAACCTCAGTAACGCTCATCATGCACCGTTAATGTAAATCTTACGATGGTATGAGATCCCATCGTTAAAGCGCAAACTCACAAATGAATGCCTTGATTTTGATACCTTCAGTACTTTCTCCTCCACATCTCATGTTTGTAGGTTCGGAGTGATCCTTGCTGCTGATGAACGTGTATGATGTCTTTACCCCCTTCGCTTTTTTTTTCTTTCATTCTTCAGGCTCCATCGGAAGGAAAATGTAGATTCCATGGATACGTACGTTCGCATTAACTCCCTATTCTCTCTTTCTCTCTCTCTAGTTTCGTCCAATGCCGGTAAATTTCCTATCTCCCCAAGGCGAGTGTAATTTATGGATGACCCCAAGCCCTTTAATGAGGTCTCATCAGCCGTCTTTGCTTCAATGAACCGTCACAATAACACTATCAACATACAACAACAAGTCTTGATGCACTGGAACATGTGCAGACCTCACAATGGCGGGTAGCGAAAAAGCTATAAATAATATTCTTCGCTTGATAACGTGTTGGAGAAAGAGAGAGAAATTGAGAGAGAGAGAGAGAGAGAGAGAGAGAGAGAGAGAGAGAGAGAGAGAGAGGGAGAGAGGAGCACAGGATATAGTAGACGTGTGCCAATGCCAGCGGAGTGGTATGCGTAAGTGAATGAATGGATAATTGTTTTGGCTTGCTCACATAAACGGGTTATTTGAGCTGCAGAGGATTATTGTAGTTATTATTTTTATATTTTTATTATGTACGAGAGCTGAAATAGTGCTCTGCCTTCCAATAACACTAACAGTGCCTACAACTCACTAAAGTTACCTTGAACTTTTAATATGATTGACCAGTGTGATCTGAAACATTAAAATTTCAGTTTAAAACATTTAAATTGTATTGGCCGATACATGTCCTCCCGGGTTTATTAGGCACTCAGCTACAAAGGACAATCACAAGTGAAACAGAACCTAGTGCTACCATAGAATCTGACAATGTGCTGTCAATGGCTAGTTCAAAGTTGTACTTTCGGGTTTATGTATGAGGTTTATGTATTAGAAATACTCCTTGAGACATTTTAGGTGTCCCCAGCAGTTCAGGATATGTATCTCACAAGGATATTTCAAATACAATGGTCAGCTACCTAATGCTGTTTGGGTAAAGCTCACACGAATGACTAGACCTCCACCTTTAATGTACGAAGTAGACTGATCACATTTTAGGTCGGTATAACAGTTCTATCAACCTCACACCCGGGGTGGGCCTTTCTCTTCTTATTACAGTGAGGGGGAAGTAGGGCAAGTGATTCTTGTGTTGAAAACTTGTAGATCTAAGCTTATCCCCAGTGCCCCGACACATCTTTAACACTAGGCCTGGTTACGAGTTGGGATCTCAATTACCATGTTGTCCTTAGAAATTATGCTCAACCCGACAGATGGCGATGGGCGCTCGTGAGTCTCCGAGTTGTCTACATCAACACGTTTATTTCCCACGAAAACTGTCCACCGTTACCCTCGTATCTGTAATCGATACTGGATAAAAGAAACAGGGAGGGCCTCCGGTGGTCGATGCTATCTGTAAAGATGAGTGGAGACAGAGGCCCGAGCAAAGAAACGACTAAGAGGTCCACTGTCCTTCAAAGAGTCCATTTTCTGAGGGCTTCCGTTCTCCATATTTGACGACTCGATAGACCAAGCATGGCAACGATTTCGTGTCCACGGGAAAGAAAGTGCCAAGTCTGCAGAACACTTTGCGACATTTACGAGGAGAGAGAAGACAAAGAGAAAGAAAGAGAGAAAAAGAGAGAGAAAGAGAGAGAGAGAGAGAGAGAGAGAGAGAGAGAGAGAGAAGAAGAAGAAGAAGAAGAAAAAAAAAGGAAAACAAGTTTAAAAAGAAAAAGGAAGGAGGAAAAAAAAAGAGGACTGTCTAGGTATACGATAGATAGAAACGTGTGGCATGTACGATGAGGAAAAATGAGTAATTGAAAAAGGCGGAGGAAAAGAAGAAAGGATACTTGGAGAGAAAGGGACCAAGTCAGAGAAATACTTTGTGGCATTCAAACAGATGTATGAGAGAAGGAGGAGGAGGAGATGAAGGAGGAGAAGATAGAGGAGGAGGAAGAGATGGAGGAGGGAGAAAAAAAAAGAGAAAGAAAATAAAGGGACAGAACAGAAGAAGCCATTCTGCTGAAGGCGCAAAATTTATCCAGTGTAGGTCACTTCCCAGGCGAGTCAACGATAATAGACGAATACTTTGTTCGATTTACTGTCATAGCAGCACAAATCGGTGTAGACTGATGGACAGGACAAGATGTCAGTCCAGCACTGGCCGACCACAGAAGGTCATTAGCAAGAGTAGCCAAGCGAGCAGTTTATACCCGTACACCAAGGAGCAAATGAGGAAACTTGTTAAGCTTACGACCAGGATAGCGCCGTTCTCGTGCCCATGTGCGCCGCGTGCATAAACATGTTTTCAATTTCACCGCATCCGAAGCTCTCATATCATGCAGGGTCGTTAGTCTCGATCTACATATTCCTAATTGGAAGCCCTCCCAGCACAAGTGATCTAAATCCGTCTCTTGGGTAGAAAGAAAATTATATATATGTACATTACTTTCGCTCTCATTTATGGTGCTGCTTTGACCGGAAGATGGTCGTAGGGATCATTTGAGTTATCCATCTGAGCAATCAACGTAAAGGGCAAAATGGTGGGTTCCATGAAAACACCACTGATTCGCTCCATAAAAGTTGCTAACGATGCGCCTATGCGCCTTACCTATCTATCATATAATCACAACTGTAGGTGACGCCTCTGCATGTCGTTTATGTACTGGGTTTCGACATCCCAACAGGCAGCATCATTATTTGGAGGAGCTTAGGGCTTATACGAGGGATGTCCGAAAAGTTAGATACACACAGTTATTTATGCAATGTGTTTATTACGATATAAATAAACAATGTGCATAAGTTGCTGGTGTCACTCCGCTACATTTCCATATAGTCGCTTTCAGAACTGATGCACTTGTTCCCTTGGTGCACGATCGCATAACTGCCCTCCTCGATGGATTCGCCATCATGCGACTGTACTCATTCTAGTATCTCTGCAAGAACCGTGTCGTCGGAGTTGAACGCTTCCCGGAATCATATCGTTTAAACAGTCCAAACACATGCATTAACAAGTGTTGTTCCTTTTCGGACACCCCTCGTCAGTAGGATGGAGGAGAAAGCTGACGGCATTAGAATTTGGAGGCTCATTTGTTTGTCCTTAAAAATATCTCTGGATAATGACAGCTTTGTATTTAGACTTGGTGAGGCATTAACCTAGGGAAACATCAAGGTTCCGAGTTAAAATGTAATATCCGATACGTTAGTGGTGGTCTCTTTCAATTACATGTTTAGACGAGACTAGAAGAACTTGGAAGCTCTTGGTCATTCTACCGGCTAGACTATGGAAGCAGAAGTTTTGGTGTAGGCCGATACTATATAAAGAATTATAATAAAATTTTAAAAGGCAAAAACAGTTCCTGGAGTATGTGAGACCCCTGCTAAATGTAAGCTTCCAGGATCTAACTTCTTCAGCTCATAGGTGAGTCAGACACTGAATTCTTAGAGCTTTCATTCCAGTAGTACAAAACACGTACTTTCCATATCACTGTCTGCTGTGTCATTGCTTATCCTGTGTTAGTCTAGTTTTTCCTTGGCAATGATATCATGTCTTATTAACTGTGCTTCAGACTTCAGTGCTTGCATATCAGTCTACAGTGCAGTGCGTTTTTCGGGGTAAACGGAATATAGTTTGAAGTACAGGTCGGGGCTTGTACATAACATCTTTACGTCTTGTAGGGTGTTTAACGGAACGCTGCCCCTGGGCAATGATGTGAGATGTTGATCAATATGAAATGGGACACACTTTTTTACACATTTAATTAAAAGGAAAACCACGTCAGTGTGATATAGAAGTAAAAACAATATTATGCCTCATTATGCCTTCATTTTGCTTAATGAACAAAATGGTAAGAGGTCCCATCGTAAGAATTACATCAACTCTGCATGTTGAACGCTACTAAGAGTGCATTTCCACACAGATGCGCTAATGTAGTTCTTACGATGGTTAGAAATCTCTTCTTCAGTGCGCAAGCTCTTAAATAACTGGTTTTATTTAGTATAGTCTTCTAAGTTTGGAACATCATGGAATTGTTTCCAAGGCTTGAGTAGAGTGTTTTTCAGGGTTCCGTGATATGAGTGTGTTGTGACTCAAGTGTGTTATAATTCTGAGACTGGAATTGTAGATCTCCAACTGGATCTGAGAATAGTTCTTTAACCACTTTATTTACCCTCTAAACCGAGAGCTGTATCACTATAACCAGTATGTCTGATGACTGTTTACATATATGCAGACCTGGAAAGCTTTCAGCTGTTTTTCAGACGACTCTCCATTCTGCCTGGCTGCTCGTTTTCCGAGCTTCTTTGATTGATCAATACGGTGCTATCTGCGAACCAAGTCATACTGTCCATGGAAACTGCTTGGGAGATATGAGTTGTTTTTTTTTCATTTTGTAAACCAGACTGTGCTGAATGGCTACATATTATTATGACGTAATGAGTATCACACTTCTTCACTCTGAGGAGTCAGTGTCTCCGAGTGTGATTTGCTTGGCTTCTCAAACTACTCTCTATGCTGTCGATCCGCCAGCATTACCTTCGCTTCCAGTAAGCTCATTGTGATGTTCAGATCATTAATGCTGGAGTGTTAAAAGAAAACCACAAAAAAAAAAATCCGTCATCATAATAGAACGGAATTAGAAAACTTCTCGTTGAAATGTTGCAGAATATCTTTGTGTGAAGTGTCTCCTGATAATAAATTCTAGCGTAAGTTTTTATTCACGCGTCCAACTATTAAATCAAACAATCTATCACAGGGTTAGGAACTTTAAGTAATTTTCTTATTATTGTAATTCGATTACCTTTTTAACACGTTTAACAAATTAACAAGTTTATTGGGATAAACCCAGACCATAACTGTGGCACATGGCAAAAATACATTATATAGGAAGTCATTTGTACTTACTGTGGCACGGTTCGTTTTGCCAGTGCCTGACGCTACTTCGCATGTCAAAGAGCTTAATTGGATGAACTAGAAGCCATCCTATATCCACACCGACATAATGAGGTGTTATCAGCCATTAACCAAACCCGAAAGGGGGCTACAAAGAAAGGGGAAAACACTGCTCATTTGATTTCACGCATCGTTAGACTCCCCCGATCATTGAAACAATGTAGACTCTCTCTCTCCATTTCTACCTGAGCGAGATACCACACAGGAAATCTTCCATCATAAGGTTCGTAAAACAAGCAATGTGTCTGGGAAATGGGATGCTGCAATACTTGTTCTATAATCCCGTGGGAGACATTTGAAAGATCATAAACAGGAGAACGTAATTCCGTTTCCCGCTAAATAGGTCCCTCAGAGGGAAGCAATTTTTCTTTCCCTATTGGAAATTGCTCATTTGTTTTAAATAAAAACTTTGGACTCTGGAAACGCGTAGCGACAATCATTAACTTATTCAGTCTAAACACTGTTTGCAAACAGGGCTCACGAGTATTTGATGGTCATGGGAAGATAGAGAATACAAACATTAACTTGTGAGCAATGCGCGTGGTGACTTGTCTCGCTGTTTATTATTAAGTCTGTTGTTTATGATCAGATTATTTGTTCTATGTGCACTCACCAACAGTGGTTGTGACACAAGTTTGACAGGAGCTGAGCTGATGTTAGATAAACACGCACACCATTTTGGTGGTCATACCAAGGAAGTGAAAACAAGACATTAACACAATGGGATATGCGCATAGTGACTTGTCACGCTGTTTATTATTGTTATTTATGATAAGATTATTTGTATTGTGTACACTCACCAACAGTGATTGTGAAAACGTTTGACAGGAGCTAAGCTAACTTTAGATAAATACGTACACCATTTCTTTGTAGCTTATGTAGGACATTCCACCGGACGGGAGCGCACAGCATGTGCTTTTCAACAGACTGTTGGCAAGAAGGAAAGCAAACCGTTTTGGTATCTTTCAAAACATTTATCCTTGAACTTTCGAAATCTTGCATTTTTTAAGGAGTGGCTTTCTTTGACGGTTTCCCTATAAAATTTACTTGGCTACTTCTAAAGCACGTTCCTTGGCATATGCCGTTTTCGCTGGATTCTCCTTCTGTCAGTTTGCTTTGAGAGGGTGAAGGCGGGTGGAAGAAGAGAACCACAGAAACTCATGAATGGCAGCAAATTCGTTATTTCAGAAGTGCAAAGAATTCCCAGCAGGGCAAACTTTTACAGCAGAGGGAAAAATTGGCGGCCCAAAATATCATTTTCGTTTGGGAAGAATAACTGGAACAAATCTGACGGAATTATCGCGTTCCAATTACGACCACGGCAATTTATGGTGTTATGAATGCACACATAAACTGTTTGTGGATGGAAACCCATTTCTCATTTCATTCATCGAGGTTTTCAGAATGTGCACCAAGAGAATAATTGGGGAGAAAATCTAATTTTGTGCCGACTTGGAGCGTATGTTTGTTCCCCTCTCCCCCGAGACCGATGGTGCCGCGTGGACGAGGCGTCCTTCTGCCCTCCTTAGACAGGCTGAAGCGCATTTTGTCGGGCCTCGAGACGCCTCGTGGAGTCTCCGTCCGTCTAAACGAGACAAGCTTCGCCCTTTCACCACTTTTACACTCTGCATTGATTTCGAATGTGTTTTTTTTTAAATCGTTTAATCAATTCAAAATCTTCACCCTGGAGATAGAATAACGAAAGAGAAAGAGCTGTTGATCTTTGGCAGCCTTTTGAATTTAATGCATATCTTAAATGCACTCTTTCAAGCATTGATTCTTTAGGGCCTAGTTCCTTTTATGCAGAGCAGCTCAGGCATTTCCTTGGGAGGCATAATCTCCTTTTATCTCGCAAAAACCTCTTGAAATGGGCGGAGATTTGCTACAATCTGTTAAAACACCCTGAGGTAAGCTTTGAAATGCCCGTGTCTCAGCATTTCTTTGATGTCAGGTGCGACGAATGAGCTCTATGCAGCACTTCCGGACGTGGGCAGCTTTGATCACGTGACAATAGTACTGCACCATAACTAAAGCACCATTTTGCACTTCCGTGCAATCTTCCATGTTAAGTCCAAAGAGAGCTGCACACCAAGGCATTTCTTAGTGCGCAACTCCGCTGCGACTAACACTGCATGCCAAAGTGCAGAATTGTACATTCTATGCTTTACTCAAACCTCTTTCTGATGTACCAGATCTGTTGGTAACTTATATGAGGTGTAGTATTCAAACAAAAATCTAAATCTTAATCGGAGAGGTGACACCTCTGACACACAAAACTCTCTGATACCAGGACAAAGTACTACAGAATGGGACTGCAGCTGGGCATGATTGTGTCTCTGCACCCCATACAATTAAATGACTCCCCATTTGCAGACCTATGCCTGAAACAGGCGCATGAGTAAATATCACTACTTACCAAAATGCCACACAGACGATCATTCTAGGCATGTATAGAGGCAACACTCTTCTGATTGTAGATCTCACATATAGTTACACACTCGTTATAAGCAAGTCAATGGAGTTGGAGTTTAAAAGCCACGCCATGTATTTTGCGGGCTGTTTTTTTCTCCCCTCAGGCCTGTCCTAATGCATTTGTTGCTTTCCTGACCAGTGCAGATTACATTACAGCAGCACTCTTTGGGGTCAGCGGTTATACAAAAATAGGCATGCAAAGTAGGTGAGCCCTAACCCCTCAAGATAGCCTGAGGTTCCAGGTGGGTCTTGATGAGGGAAAGTACAAGCAATAAGGCAGGGCTCAGAAATTTACTTGTCAATGTGCCCTCAAACCCAGTCATATTTTAAAAGTTAGATAGTCATCTGTACTACTGTTCAGTGAGAATGATGAATGAAAATTAGGAGAGGGGTCAGAGCAGTTTTGAATTACTAAAGTTATATAGGAAAATTATTTAGGCGTGTGTAACATAATTATGATCTCATAACCTAGAGGATGTCACATTCGGTGGCGCTTTACATATAATCATAGATACATTTTATTTATTTGTTGTTGAGCATAATTTGTAGTTTTTGGAACAATTGGCCTTTCACTTCCAGCAGTTTTGGAAGGTAAAGAAAATGATCGCAATAGATAATGTCATTGGTGTGAAAATGAAGTGCAAGCTGATAGTCTTTAGGCCCTTTCCACCAGTTACATGTCTGGGGTAGGATGTCGTTGCAGTAGCTTTGCATGTTTAATTTAAAACTAAAAACACGAGCTAAATGTATCTGACTGGAACTTTCGCAATAAAAATCTGTATGGAGAATGTGTTCTGCGACCATTCAGTTTTTGGCTTCCTGTACAGTGTACTTTAACACCACTCTCTCCCCTCCTATTTTCGCCCACATGTTTATGTCTTGTAGACCAGTCACTTTTTATCTACATGAATAAATCTTGTTGTTTTATTCATGATCGGAATTGCCCAGAATTCGGGCTTCTACGTGTTCCAGGAACATAAGAAGACAAAAATTTTACTCGGAAAAGAAAACCCAAATGTTTTTCGGAGTTTTTATTACTTTTGGAGCCTTATACAAGCACATCAAAGTCTGGAAAATGAGAGAAAGAGAAATAGTCGAGAACGCCATGATGGAGAGACGGGAGGTCACATTTTGTTGGGCTTTGATTCAGATGATATGGGCACACAGAATGGCATCTCTGAAGGCAGATTTTTTAAAAAATGCCATGGATTATTTGGGGATAATATTGGCGACAGGATGCCATACGCCCCACATCTCCCTCTCTTACCCGGTCCCCTGTCTCCTCTAGCCCATGTCATGCCTGTAATATACACAGGCAAGTGAGCAGGCTTTTTCTTCTTTCCTCGCTCCATCTACTGGTAACATCTTGGATCAATTTCAAAAGGAGAGATAAGCTCGCGGCTATGAGTGTAAAGGGGTTTGCGTTTGCTGCGGATCTTCTTTTTAAATGGGTGGAGGGAGGATGGAAGGGAGTGGGTTGTTTTTTTTTTGGAGGGGGCGCGGGAGGGGTGAAAATGGTGGTAATTGGCATGACGCAGGAAATGTAATACTCTTCCATGTAAAAAAAAAGGGGTGTATGAACTTTTTTCCCTCCAGTTTAGTCTGGCACAAAGGGGTTGGGAGAACGAGAGGCTCGGAAAACTGGGAATACGGAAATTTTAAACTAGCTATTTAATGTGCTCTGGACGGTAATGTTACCCCCCAGGCAGAAAGCAGGGTCATTCCCAATGATCTATTATGGGCTTTTTATCTTCTCGGCAACATTCTTCAGTTTAAATAAATGCAAGGGAGGAAATAAAAAAAAAAGAAAGAAAAACAGAATAAAATATGTCAAATGTTGAGCTGAACCTGCTCGTTAAGATCATCGAATCTGCAGAACATTTCTCTCTTGTGTTTAAATTTGATTCTTTTAAAACGATGACATTGCTCACGTTGTCACGGAGCTATCAATCTTCAGCGACGAAATACGGATCTGGAGCCAACAGACTATGGGTTTAGAGCCAATGATCTTTGGATTGAGAGCCGACGGACAGTGGATTTAGAGCCAGTGGGTTAAGGGGTTTGGAGCTACTGGACTATGAGCGGGTCTAGAATCAACTACCATGGATTTACAGCCAAGGATTTGCAGAGGTTTAGAGCTGACGGACTATGGATTCGGAGCTAAAGAACTATGGATTTAGAGCCAGTGGACTATGGATTTAGAGTCAGTGGACTATGGATTTAGAGCCTTTGGACTATGGATTTAGAGCCAACGGACAGTGGATTTAGAGCCGGTGGACTATGGAGTTAGAGCTAATGGACTATGAGCGGGTCTACTGTCAACTACCATGGAGTTACAAGCAAGGATTTACTGCGATTTAGAGCTAGCGGACTATGGATTTAGAGCTGACGGACTGTGGGTTCAGAGCTAAAGGACTATGGATTTGGAGCCAGTGGACCATGAATTTAGAGCCAACGGACTCTGAGTTTGAACTAGATGTCTGGATCTTAGGCATTAGGTAGATCTGAGAATATTTCATTCAGCGTATGTAGATTAGAGATGGGTGCCATACGGCACGATATTATTATTCATCTTCAGATTGATCAAACATTCTCAGACCCATGACTTTTATAAACATAATGGCTGACCTCCACGCGTGACAAATGCGAAAGCTGATGGATCTGAGCAAAACGAAAGAGCTGGTACGATATGTATCGGGAGGACACACAAAAATAATTTCCTCAATTCTAAAATCTGATTCCAGTTTCGATAAATATCACCTGCTACCACCTGCAATTTTGCAGAAAATGGATATTGTCTGCCAATGTTGCAAATTTCAGATATAGGGACGGCAGGGTTATGACAAAGTTGAAAAATTAAGTACATGTTTAACAAATGAGGGCTTTCGCATTAATGATGGGATCTCGTATCATCATAGGAATTCCATGCGTGGCATTTAAATATATTTTTAAAATGTCTAAAATTGAAGACTATGGATATATTGCATGGCAGAGCTAGACAAGACTTCTGTACTTTTTTCTTTGCCTTCCTGAATAAATACAGGGATATTGCATAGTAGGAGTAGAATGACCTTTAAGGACCTTTTTATGCTGCGTGAGCCACATATATCTCTGCCAGCAGGAAGCTCAGATTAGAAGTTCACCGTGTCTTCCTCAAGCATATTCATCGCTGAATACGAATACTATCGCAGCGCGATCTAACAGGTCAGGCCGACGCCATTAGCTTGCATAATATCACGAGAAATTGCAGTGTGATTCATACATGCAGTCGAACTACACGGAGGCTGTCGGAGAATTCTAACTGATCCCGGATAAATTTGGAATTCTAGATTTCCCCACCAACACTTCTTCATTGTCACAGGATTCGATTTTTGTTTTGTAACGCTGTTTACATATGCCTGCAATTCTTCTTTAACTGGATCATGACTAAGAGGTTAGACCCAGCTTGTGAATGACTTGAGGATACATAAGGGAAGGCCGAACTTATGAACAATGAACCGGGAAGCCAAATGACTGACAGACACGAAAGAAAGCAATTAAGATAATATCACATGAGAATGGCGGTAGTATTCATTTTCACTGACTTTTCTCTGACAGGTGATGGCTTTAAGGGATCAGCCTAACTTATATCAAAGATCACAGTCGCTGCCTTCGTTTCTCCAAACTCCCTGAGCATATTGTAGTCTTGTTAGTCCAGATAAGATTCCAGAATGTTTCGATGGCTCTCATATTTGCACTGATCCATTTCTGTCTTATCTCTCCTGATTGTTTTGATCGAATTATTATTATTATTATTATTGTGAAGTGTTTAATGTAAGCAGAGAGTACTAGCCACAAGTGTGTGACTTTTGTGATTCCCACCTCCCCCTCCCCTGCCCAGTTTGATCTTTTTACATGCTCTTCGTGGACTCTCAGCCTATAATGTGATTCGCTAGATTAGGAAGATTAAGTCAGTCTGCCATGTTTGTCTTCTTTTTCTTCCTCAGCATTCCGTGGTCATGTCCCGTTGCAAACTGTATTTTGCCCATGTACCTCGCCTGTGGTCTGGGTTTATTCCTAATAAACGTGTTAAACTTGTTGCTAGCAGACCGCTACGGGTCATGAACTGGGTGGTCAGCTGCAGGTCTGTGCAGTTCTCCCACACCTTAGTCTCATAGTTTAGCATGTTCAGATTCAGATCTTTAAAGCAAAAACTTTCTCTGTGCTAAATATATATTGCCAGGATGACAACCGAACAGCCCACAACACAGTACTCATACATTTGAGGTTTCATATACTAAAACCAAAAACACATCAAACTGTAGGAATCAACGGAAGTTTTATTTCTCTCATCCATTCATGTTTGTATAAAAGTGTACAACAGCTGGTATCTTCTATGGGTAAAAACATATACAATAGAACCTCACAAACTCGAATTTACTCCAAGGAAACAGTCCATAGTGTCGAGTTTGTGAGACATTCCATTTCATGAGCAAATTTCGATATAAAACAAAAAAGGATCTGGTATTAATCTAGTCCATTATTATGAATGACGAGTATTCGGCTTCTCTGAGTACATGAGGTTCGAGGTAATGAGGTCCAGTTGCATTTTTGAACCAGGCTGCGGCACATCGCTTGGTATCGGCTCCACACGAAACTAGGCGATAAGGCATGTTACATTTTAAAGAGAAGTCAAACCCAAGTCCATCAAAATGGAAATTTAGCGTGTTGTCAGCGACCCACAGGAACGCTAACTAGACAGCAGTATAACGTCACACTCAATCCATATTCGTCTGAGATTTTTTTAACGAACTCTTTGTGATCCATCTTGCTATAATCTTCCATTTATCTGCTTAACTATTTTAAATAAAATGAAAAGTTTTGATTCGTTTTTGTATCCCAATTTTACAATCTAAACTAGTCTACATCTGTCTCATTGTTTTATTAAGAGCAACAGGTTGAGAGCGCATGATATCTCAAAACCTCGAAAACTGGCTTGGGCATGGAATGAGCAAGACGATAATCTTTATATTTCTACTGTTAGAATATTGTTCTCTAATGTCCACGTATAAATGTAGTGTTCACAAATGATCCTGACTCATGTCCCAACTGCTACATAATCAAAGGGCAGTATAAAAATTTATTCCGGGGAAAAACACATTTTGAAAATCGAAGATGACAGTTTTCTTCTTTCTTTGTGGAGGTGGAAGATAGGGGGTGAGGGGGGGGAGGGNCAGGACTTTAATTTTTTAAAGGAAATTTTTCATTTTAAGGAAATGTTGCTGTGAGCGAAAATTCAGAAGGAAAGGCTGTAAATAGTCTGGCTTTTTTAAGCACGTTTTGCCGAGCAGTTTTCTCTCATAATTACTTATGTTCCTTTCGAATTTTTCTTATGCTGCTGATTTTACACAAAGTGCACACAATGAGTGTGGTAAAATGTTTGCACATCAGCTGTGAGCAATTTAGAGACAGATGGGTACGGTAAACTTGAATCCCGGAAAGTTAAAAATGTGGGCTGATATAAAGTGGGCGATACAGAAAAAGAGAGGGAATATTGGTGGTCGCAAAGTTGTTTTTTTGTTTTATTTGGTGAAAATAGGGATGGAAATACGATTTTTTTTTTCGGGGAAATGGAAGCTCTTCTGAGGGCGCGGTGGTGGGGGAGATAGCGTGTCGAAAATAGCCTTGCCTAAAGTGAAACATAGCCTGGCACCTGCCCTGGTTTCATAGTACTATGAGACTTTGTGGAGGGAGACCACAAATCAGTCATCAGACCACAGAAGTAATAAAAACTCTAGAATTCGTACAGGTTGCAGGAGCCTGATTGGTCCAAACTCCAAAACGATCAGAGTGAATAAAAGCAAGAGATAAGATTATGCAAAAATAATCGTATAATCCTAAATCACAACGCGGAAGTTGGCAATATGCAGCCTTGAATTTGTTTTTGTTTTTTTGTGTTTTTTTTAAAAACTATTATTTGATGCAGGTAGCGTTTCCCAATGACCAAAGCATATTTCATTTGTGCGGGCCTGTGGTGTGCAGAAAAAAGCCAGACTATTTACAGCCTTTTCATCTGAACTGAAAACGCGAAAAATGTAAATGCAGGGCCCCCACTGTAAGAAGCATTATAATTATACACAATAATAATAGTATGTAAATTTCATGTGAGTACAGTGATGGCTGCAGACTAGAGACTTCTCTTGGTAATCTCCAAACGTCCCTGTCGTTAGAAGAGAAATTTTATTATATGGTTCAAAGAGCTTTTACAGTTTGGCTCCCGAAATCTCAAAATGTAAGGTTCATATTTAATAGGGCAAGACAGCGAGAGAGGAACAGCACTCAGCTTGATAGGGAGAAAAGGCATGATACGGCAATGTCAGACAAAAACGAATTTTATCCTTCTTCTGGCAAAAAAGCGAAGGTACATGAGTTTTCCCTCTTTTTCTCTCTCTGTGTTTATCTTGCCCTACAAAACATGGCGTGCTAGTGCGCAACAGTTTGCGATGCAAGAGAATATGCAAGAGTATCAGTCCTAGAAATATGACTCTGTGGGACAAACGATGTAATGTGTTATGATCCTTGTATCCATCTTCTGGATCTGCAGCCGACATAACATGGAGTGGAACACTTCATTTTAACGACGTCACCACATATTTTAGGGTAATTATTTTTTTAGTTTATATTCATAAATGCAGTGACAACATTAGAACACAAGAAACTTAAAACACAGTGTGGGCTCATTGCTTAGCTTTGGGTTGAAGGACACTACTTGGTACAAAACACACAACTATGACGATAGTTATCGTGCAAAATTTGAAAATACAAATGGTCTACTCTAGAAGAGGGCAAAAAAGACACAAATAAAGTGGATTTGTTAAGTTAGTTTACTTTCAATGATTTTCTTTGTTACGGCGAGAAAAATATCACGAGGCTTCATTTGCAGATTCAAAAAGATAAAAAAAAACCCAAAACAACTCACGTACGTTTACTGACAGGCACACCGATATAATAATGGCATCAAACTTAATACCAGACCATCATGAAATTGGAGAGGAAATATCCCCAAACACTTACCGATTGTACATACATACTTCCAGATGTCAACACTAATACACTTGTGTTCTCTTGTCCCTGCAAATAATTAAGCTAGGCAGTCCTCAGCAAGTTACCTTATCCAGAAATCGTTCAACAAACTGTTTCTAGCCGTGAAAATAATATCGGAAATAAGAATATAAGTACAAATGATTATTAAAATCATATATAGTATTTTTATGATTACAGCTTGTAACTGATATTGTACAGGATAGTACACAAAAGTGAACCCTACATTTTCGCCATAAAATTAAGTTTTAACACAGCGCAACTATACTACTGATATATAATTATATCAACATCTTGAATTTTTTTTTTTTGAGTCCCATGCACACTGCATACCATGGTAAGCTATGTACTTTGACATTAAGATCAAGGTTCTGTATTTAAAAAAAAAGACAACTGCATTTCAGAATTCACTCTGGTTTTACAATTTAAAAAAAACCTTAAAAGTTGACCACCTATATGAACTTTTATTTAAGAATTGTAGTGATTTTTTTCCCCCCGACTCTTTCAGTTTCTCAAGTTTTCACTAATTTTAAATTGCCCTGTGTTCTGAAGTTAAGGCAGGACGGTCCTGTTGAGAATCTAATGTGTCCAAAACCTTAAAATAATTATCCAGTTGACTCAACATAGTCTTTCGGGAACAACAGTTCCAAGGAAAGAGCATTTTCCTGTAAATCACTTGACAAAATAATTTTAAAATCCCGTGTCAAGGTTGATAAAAGTCGACATAGATTCCTAGGAGTGAAAATGAAAAGAAAAAGCGTCCCACCTTGTATTCCCCTCTAACATACACAGTCCAAGTGTTGCTCAAAAGACCTCTATCATATTGGTATCGACACATAGCATGTCTCTTTCTGTGAGGGATTTGGGTCAATGGCAAACGTCATAAACAAATCTTACAAGCTGATCTGCTATGTGCCTTTCTTTTATTAAAGTGTCTATTCAAATCTCTGAATCATTTCATTCAGTGCGCCCCGTAAACCTCTTTTAACGTAATGCACAGATTGTGCGCTCATTGTTCAACAGTTCGAAATATGGTCACTGATTTCAGGGAATCTTCGCTCTATTTTATTGCATCACAGCGTTGAAATTTATCTTAAAAATGCTCAATATTATAATGTTTCGTGTTGCTTAGTTTCAAAAATATCTATTGATTATTGTCAAATTTATTTTTAAAAAAAAAGGAGGGTTCACTTTTTTGTGCGTCTGTCTGTGGTACACTATGAGGCTAGATAACAAGACCTACCCACCTGAAGTCCAAATTATCATTAAAAGTTCAGCCGTTCAATCTGAAAAGACTGGAAGAATCATATGGTTTATTTTCATAACATCTGTCCCCAGTCGCGAATTTCCACGCACCAACTAATCGTTGGTTTACAGTGAGAGAAACTGTCATGTTTTCACTTGAAACTGTCGTGTTTTCACTTCAATTCGACATGAACTTTTTTACTCGTACGAACAAAAATCATGCAAACCTTAGAAAAACTCTGCTGGAAATGTTTTCGTCCGCTTGAAATTTTGTATCTCACAAAATCCTGAACATGAAAATTATATTAATGTAGATTAGAAATGGTTGGTCTTAATATAGCTTAAATTCAAATATGAATTTCATGATTGAGAAATATCATATAGACGGAGCAGTGTTTGCAAGATATTCAGTTTCAAGTCAATTTTGCTTTGAGATGGAGGGTAGCTGTAATCCGCGTTAAAATTAAATCACAACGAAGTTTACAAGCTTTATCGCAAACCATCAAATTAGTTTCAGTTCGAGTCTCAGTTTCACAGGTTATTTCCAATGTAACAATGTTACAATATGTGGACATATAGCCACTACTGGACAGTACATAAGCAGATAAACAGACAGTCAGACAAGTGGACGGACAATTTACAATAAATAAATAAATAAATAAATAAATAAATAAATAAATAAATAAATAAATAAATAAATCACATCAACACTATGATTACGTATTGCACTGAACCAAAACAGTGGTACTATCTATTTTAGTAGATACGTTTTAATGTGATTATTGAGACGCTACAAAATAGGATGTGCACAGGTAGAGGGCTCAACACAAACTGACTCTAATGCCGACTTGAACAAAGACGACGACGGACCACAACAAGGGGTGAGCAAGGTTTCTAATTATAAGGAATTCTTCAGAGCTAGACAGGTGGTGCGTGCTTCGGCAACTGTCAGAGGACATTGATACAAGAGGTACTAACAATACAGTGGGTCTTGGTACAGTTAAGAGACAAAGGTGAACAGTCTGGCGAACACACGAGTGCACATATATGAGTACAAGGGCATGACACAACAGTTAGGTGCGCACCGAACAACAAACTATCAGTATTAAAAAAGTCCTTTAAATTCTACGCCATCGATTATATCAGTGTGCCCGAGTAACAAAGCATTCGGCGCCTTGAATAAAATTTGTTAAGTGAGAACAGCGCGAAGAACTTGCAAAAACATGCGATGCATCAGTAGAAGTTGAACAGACACAGTAATCTTATACCCTTCTGGAGAACCTAGATGTGAGTCCAAAACAAAACATCTGCCTTGCTGTATATTTTAATAATCTTTAATTCATCATAACAACATTTCACAACTTTTTATACCAATATCTTTATAACACCGAGATGAGATATACTGGAGTTGCATCGCAAATGGTAATGATGATGCTGATGATAATGATGATGATGATGATGATGATAATGATGATGATGATGATGATAATTTTCACATTCGAGGTAAGCAGCATTAGTGTTCAGTGAAATTTAGACTCCACAATTATACTTCACAATAAGTTAACTGACAAGAAGGGTTTCATATTTCTTGTACATTGCAACCTCACGATCTCGAATTCGTCTGAACCAGCTTGAAACTTCAGCTTGGGACATTCTAGATCTTGATGTAAACTTGATATAGAAATATAAAATTGTCACGAGATCGAAAAAAACAACCCAAAACAATCGTGAATGTTGACTGCATTCTTTTTCATAATGCTCATATGTATGTATTTACCTGAGCTACAGCACTGAAAACGTTATTGTTATTTCTAGTTTCCAGCGCTCTCCTCTGCTTTCCTGATGTATTCAACGATGTCTTTGATGATCTTGTCCTGATCCACAAACTCCAGGATGTGGGGAGCGTTCACCAAGATCCCCACTGTGCCAGAGAACGTGATCACCAGGAAGATGATGAGCAGGAACCTGTCCAGCACGCGAGCCACATACTTCCAGTCTTCCAGGATCTACAGAAATAATAATAATAATAATAATAATAATAAGAAGAAGAAGAAGAAGAAGAAGAATAAGAATAAGAATAAGAAGAAAAATAATGCGGTTTATGAGTCTCGTATTCAGGCTAATGCCCGCTTACACGACTTCATACTATCATTACCCCAGCAGGCCTAATCACTCTAGGCTTTTCTCAACCTCCTGGGGAGTATACAGTGCCACTCCCATTTATAGGCGCCGATTATTAGCATCCTGACAATATCTTCCATTGCCTATAGCCAGGTATCCATTTTACAGATGGGAGGACTGAGGAAAATGTGAATGAAATGCTTTCCCAGGACACCTAGAACACAATCGTGGTTGGGAATGAAACATACGACCTTAAGTGCTTGAGTCTAACGCCGCAACCATTCGGCCACTCTGCTCTTAATGAGAAAAACAGACTCATCCTTAACACTGTTTGTTTGTGTCAGGGATTACGGCAAGCCAGCACAATTACGGTTATATTGCACCTTTCTGGTTGTAAAACTAAATGTGAATATTAAAATACAGGGAAAAAAGATCGTGCAATGAAAACAGTTTTCCTTCACATTTACCTCAGCCCAGATGTCTATAAAATAGGTACCTAATTATGTACAGACAACAAAATGACAAAGTTGTTAGAATGTTGCCTCGGCGCATGTAAAATACTGTTTGATCCCCGAGGGGGCTGAAAAAAGTAATTGGTTCATCTGGCTTGTGCGGGTAGATATAAAGAGAATTGTCGTCGTGAAACCTTCGGATAATAATTATTATAAAATATTCCAGACAATCGCCCTCCGAACTTGAATGATTTCGTGAGTTTCTCCAATTCTTGCCGTAATTCTCCCGCGTTACGTTTGTTTCGTTCCCGTAATTTGACAAAATGGGAAGCCATACTCTTTTCTTAGTATCAGTCTCTAATCAAGCCAAGATGGTTGCGACTAATGCGGAAGAGACAGGACACAGTTCACTGACTAGTCAGTAGTATTTGCTATACTTATATCTTTGCCTCATTCATTAGCATGCAGAACACCGTATATTCTTGCCATCTCCTCCTCCGGCATCAGACCGGTGATAAGATGTTCCACTAACAAATTTAAAAGCGTACATGGTTGTCGCCATGTTGTCGGGCTTTCTCTTGCGGTTTTGTACTAAAAAGCCGAGGATTTCACCTAATCTGTATAACTCAAACAAAACAACCTTTTTGAGTACAGATGACTGGATTCGTCTTCAGTAACATATATAACATGGGATCTGACCACCTCGAATCTCTAGTAATCAAAACACCCACATAATTACGTTACATTCTGTATCAAATTTAAATTACGAACTCTTACACCTCCCAAACTCCAAATTCTGTGGCCGTATGCATAATCTATACTGCGTTAACTACAGCGAGCACTACTAATGTTTTCGAAGTTTCCCAGTCCTCTAGATACTGAGTTTCTGAGGCCGTACTGTGTTTTACAGCAAAAGTATGGATGTTTTACTCAATGCCGACTGACGTCGAAGATGATCAGCAGCCATGCATAACCCCTACGTTAGTTAAAGCCCTTCGGTAACCACGGGAAACTCCCAAAACATTAGTAGTATTCACTGTGGTTAACGCAATACGTTAACTAAAGCATAGATTAAGCATAGGGCCATTGGACTCCTCTGTGTCATTCTGTAACCAAATATACCACTCTGTGTTTCAGATGCCGTCACATGTCGCCATAAATCACCATAACTATCCTTGCACACCCACATCCATCATAGCATAACTCCAGGAGCTCAGCTCCTTAACATGCTTACAAACCACACAAAGATTAGAATTCAGCTGTCTCTATCCAGACACGGGTTGCTCTGACTTGATAATCTAAATGCCGAAGCTGCACGAAGACCTTCTCCTTTAACTTCAGAAAAAAGAGGGTATATCTATTTCAGAATCAACAATATAACTTATCTTTTGAACTTTTTCCCCTCAAGAGCATGATAGCCGTAGCATGTCTATATCAGAGTCAGTCTCAGAAGGGAAAGAGGCGACAGAATTCTAGAGGCAAATATTAACCAAATGTTACCATCCAAAATACCTTTTACATGTATCTAGATCTAGATACTGAATGCATATGATGCACCCTTGTAAATACAGAAAATACGCGATTAAAGCGATCTGCAGAAAACTTAGCTACCGATGTTTTATCCCGATCGCTATACAGGAATGTTAATTTAACGTTTAGAGCATCTCAGGTCTCACCAATAAATCTTGCCTACGAGGATGATTGTGATAAGGTGAGAACATAATAATGCAGTATATTTACACAAATTGCTCCTGACAGTACACGGAGAATGAGACAACATATAGAGATGACCTACCATTTCGTATTCCTCCTCATTTTTCAGGCGTTTATAGATGAATGTGACAGATTCTACAGTCATGCGCAGTTCGGGGGTGACTTCTATCGTTGGTCTGTCCTCGCTGTTTTGCTGAGTGGGCGGCTGGCGTGAACTTCGACCTCCTGAACTGGTGCAAGGACTTTGTTCAGGGGAGTCCAGCCGACACTGAGACCTTTGAGCATCAGATATGTCTAGCATTTGGTCAGAAGTGTCAAAATTGGGCCTGCAGCTTAGTTCTGGTGCGGTCTGCACAGGCCAGGTAGTGGTGTCTCGCCATCGTTCGTCGTGGCGCGGTCTTCTCATGAAGAGATATTTGGGCAGCTCTCTTAAGAAAACCACCCGCACCCAGTAGGGCATTCTATGCGTTCGTGGGGATCTTTTATTTCGGTTTATAATGACGACAGTGGAGAAAATGGCGATTAAATTCATCATGAATGTAAATAAAAGGTATCTAGCAATTAGCGGGATGGTCAATGAAGGCGGCAGGATTCTGGAGACCAGCAGCAGAAACACCACCAGAGCGAGAAGAACTGAGATGGAAAGCGTGACCTTTTGACCGCGGTCAGCCGGAAGGACGAACACACATACAGTCACGAAGGAAATGAGGATGCAGGGAATGATTAAATTCACAGTGTAAAATAGTGTCTTTCTTCTGAGCACAAAGCGGAACACAATCTGCTCCTTTTCATCGCCTGTCACCTCATCAATGTGCGTGGTGATATTTCCGGGGCAGTCTATGATGTCCCAGCTCCCGCTTTTTAGATAATCGGCCAAATCAAGCTTATCTCTGTTCTTGTAGAAGCTGTACTTGAGCGCTTTTCCTTTGTGCGTCCATGAGCCGAATTTCATCTCGCAGATCTGTTGGTCGAAGGGGAAGTATTTCACGTCTATAGAGCAAGAGCTATGGTAGATGGCTGGCGGGATCCAGTAAATTGTTGAGTCGCTGTTTAGAATACAGTTGGATTTATACGTGACCTCAAAGTTGCCGTCAGCACTGCAAAAGGTAACACCGTTTATCAAGAGATTATTTCTGCTATATTAGTTCGTTAAATGATTATTTATTCTAAGGAAGAATCTTAAGTGAGGAATCTTGGACCCTGTGTCATGAACCTAGGATCTCTATAAATTTATAAACGAACTTTGCTTTTACCCAGAGAAAATGATTTACAATAAATAAATGATAAAATCCCCAAAATATTAAATAAATTATCATATCCCCAAAGTAGGTGTGTTAAAATGTTGAAATTAACCTACATTAATTGAATGCGTCCATATAAATAATATATCCAAAAGTAACAACACCTTCCTTCATCGTATCAAATCAACCTGGATGTACCCATTGACTAATTTTAACATTTATTCTGACCACATTCATCGGCATGATAAAATACTTTCTCTTGCTAGTGCACTTGGCCCAGTTCACTATATCATTATAGCAACTACTATTTAGGTAAGTAAGCCACCAACAGAAAAACTAAATTTGCCACACTCATTTCACATTTACTTAAGTCAGTTTTTGAGATTTTGAGAAATTTAGCGCTCTTAACCCTTGTTGCTCAAAGCAAAACAATCAGACAGATGTGGGTTAGCTTGTAAAATTGTGATATAATAATGAGTCAAAACTCTACATTTGTTTCAATAGGAAATAAAAAAAAAGATAAATGGCAGGTCATAGTAACATGAATAAATCATCAAAAAATGACTTACGCGAATGTGTAATGAGCGTGACTTTGTGCTGTTGCATAAATGTGTATAAATAATATGTGTGACAACAATCCTAACAACAGCTTCACAAAATCATGTTTAACTTGACCTCCAGTCTAACTCTTAGTTAGGTTACTGGCACCTATCGTCTTTTTCTTCTTACCACCATATTAACATTTGTGTTATTCTACACTGTGATTTCGTGAAATTTCTCCCATGTAGGTTAAAGTACTTCTTTTACCCGATCTTTTAAGGGGACAAAAGTGTGTGTGTGTTTGTGTGTTTGTGGGGGAGGGGNGGGGGGTCAACGTCCACACTTTTTTCACAAAGCTCTATCAAAATTGGCCACCTAGAATTCTGAGTTGGTCCCCAAGTTTTCATTAGGCTGGTTTTGACCGCGTGCTAATACATAAGCCTATACACTTTTATCTTTCTATCTAGAAGGCTCATATTGTATCTGAAACTTTAAACTGGAGGTTTTATTTAGATCACAGGTAATTTTACATATTTCTACACTCCGACACTGGCTGGCAGCCTCCCCCCCCCCTTTCCAAAAAAAAGGGGATTTTTATACATTAGCGCATTAATTGGGTTGCACAAAATGAGCGAGTTGGCCTTCTAATAGGTGCCTAAAACCTTGAAGACCCCGTCCTAACTACCTCAGCATAGTGACTCTGTTACTGTCTTGAGAGGACAGGCATGGAAGGAGGAAAATAAATGAATAATAAAGAGGGGACAAAAGACTTAATGACAAACATCAGCAGTAACAACTGGAAATAAGAACAAACAATGTAAATACTTCAACATGCAGATTCACATGTAAAGTACTGAAAGTGAAACTCTTAAATCGACAGCATGAAATAGTACATGAATGTAAAATATAATTGGAAGTTTTATTCTAGTGAATGGGCATTTTTTTCTCTTCTACGGCCGCTTATTTGCGAACATTAGTATTTATGAACTATCCGACAGACAGACAGACAGACAGACAGACAGACAGACAGACAGACAGACAGACAGACAGACAGACAGACAGACAGACAGACTATCATATGATTGTAGAGAACACACCTAATCAGAATCAAACGTTTTATCACTGTGACAAACTTGTACTGTGAAGACGGTAATCAGCACCGCCACCAACTGACAGATTTGAATTTGTCGAAACACTTTGGCTGAATACCTAATGACTTTAGCTCGATTGCCTATCGGCAAGAAAGGCAGAGCAAATAATTTAAAAAAATAATGAAGAAAGCGAAACAGAGAGAGAGAGAGAGAAAGAGAGAGAGAGAGAGAGAGAGAGAGAGAGAGAGAGNAGAGAGAGAGAGAGAGAGAGAGAGAGAGAGAGAAACCGAGATCTGATTAAAGACGGAGTTTCACTGACTGACAACAAAACAGACGGGAAGGGTCATACCAGTCTGATTTCTTTGATTTGTTTCAATTTGGTTTAATGAAGTAACTTCCACATGTCTTTAAAGAGGGCACGACTGGTTCACCCACGAGGACAAAACAAACAACAACCAAAGAGACACATCCACATAGACAAAGTCAAAAAGGGTGTCAGATTGAGATTACACTTGATATGCCGACGATGTCCAAGAACCACAACATAAATTTGACGCAGTACAATTAAGTACTATAGGTCATGCGCCCAGTCAAAATCAGGCTTAAAAGTCGGTTTTGGCGACTATTTTTGTATAAAGTTATTAGTGTGACATGAATGCCAAATGTGTGCACATTCATCAGATGACTGAGAAAATTTGACCGAGCATTATTGATGTTGTTTAACAAATTTACCAAGTTTATTGAGCTGAAAGCCAGACCTCAGCTGTTGTACGTGGGCGAAGAAGAGAGTAATTACAGTGTTTGAATTGACAGGGGATCACCTCATGCAATGGAAAATATAAAAATTCCTCCTTCAGATTGAAGAACAATTTTATGCTGTACAGTTGATCTAAAATGCCTCACAAAAGAACTCAAATTTAGTCACATTTAATTATCACCCTCTCGATTTCCACACGAAACAAAATTTTTAAAAAGGAACCTCCTATTCACCCTCTGAGGTTGACATCCCAGCTTTTTGTTAGCGACATAACCCTCATTTTGACTGGCTGCATCATAGACCATTACAACGTAAGCACACACAAGAAAACGTTGCTGCGCCTTACTTGTTGAAAAGGACGAAGTCGGGTACCCAGACTTTGTCAGGCTGGATCCTGATGGAATTTATATGTCCGTAATGAACAGGGTCCCACTCCAGCTGAAAGTCTCGCCAGTACTTTTTTTTTAATGTAAGAAAAAAAAGACATTTTTAGACATAAAAAAGGAGTAATAGAAAATATAGATAAAAGAACCCAACTAAAGATATAATAAGGCACAATCATCATCATATTACTTATGGCGTTCTCCACCCAGTCTGCATCAGTTTACACATCGTCACGCTCATTCCGCATTCGCCTGTCATTTTTGTAATGATCAGAGTTGTTTATATTACTATGTTCTTCCATTTATCTTCTTTTGCCTAATAAAATAAATGTAGAGTTTTGACTCGTTATTATATCCAAATTTTACAAGCTAAACCAGGTCTGCCTCATTGTGTTGCTTTGAGAAACAGATTGAAAACGCTGAATTTCCCACAACCTCGAAAAGCGAATGTGGAATGAGCGAGCCGACAACGTTCAGTAAACGCAATACAAGTATTTTTAAAACGGAGCTCAGCGCTTGTACAATCGACGTTATAGATCTCCATAGCCACTTAAGTTCTCGAGAAAAACTCTTTGATTTAATCCCTTCTCTTCCGGGCTCGGTTAGGTGAGGCTACATTTTCTGCTTGTTTTCCTGCAAAACGGACTGACTTTTCATACCTGTTCGCCCTGTTGGTTTTGCTGTTAACATTTTTATTTGGCTTTACTCGTATTTCATGAATGAAAGTTGTTTACGAGTATGAGAAGACAAGCAACCCATCTCGCTTATAACAATGTAGTAATAGCAGGAGACCACACTTGCCCTTCCTCAGAAAACTTGACTTTTCTATTCTCCGGTCTGCCAGGTAACACTCCTTTTGAATGCATTTTTTTTTTTAAAGAAGTTTTAAATTTGCACGCCTAAGCTGATCTTACTGCAGAACGAAAACATTTTGCACAGTTGGATGGTTCTACCGCAAAGGTTTGAGGTTATTAAAAGTTGTGACTATTCATTTATAGCTATAATTTCTAAGTACCCCAATACGCAAGTTTTAAACAAAGGGCTTACTCTGTTCCCACCATAATTTCTGCAGAACAGCAGTAAAACAATGTTACTTTAATTTATGATACTGCAGTCATGACTAAAGAGGCACACAGTGGACCAGATACCTCCGCAAAGCTGAGCAGTCCTCGATTAAAACACCGGTACTGCATGCGCGCTTGCTGGCTTCCAAGATGAATAGAGTTAATTCAATATATGATAACAAAAAAAGAAATAGCATCATCTCGCAATGTTAGAAAACCCTTATGAACATCTTAGCCCCTCCTCCCTCATTCAGAGATGAATACCTTTATAAACTCAATCAAATCAAACGAGTTAAATCTGGATTCCGTCAAAAGTTATGTCATTTAAGAATCAATAAAAATATATGCATAAAGAACAATAACCTTTACAATTTTTCGCTTTGTTTAGAAACACATTTCACTTTCTGAGCTTTAGAAAAGCGCTCTTCATTAATTGTAACTGCTGTAAATCTACCCAAGGAGGATTAGATGACTGTGGGAACATCTTTTTAGTTACAGACAATAACAGGTATACAGAACACACACACACACACACACACACACACACACACACACACACACACACACACACACACACNTATATATATAGGCAAACGATATAGATAAAGCGTAACAATTACAGTGTGACGTGCATAACGTGCAGAGGCGCAAATTAAAAAACCCAACTTTACAGCGGGTACGCATACACTATTAAGCTATGTTTTAAACGAGACATTATTAACTTAATAAAAGCACATAAATTCGTCAAGGTTTTTGATCCTATAGTTCTTAATACTTCTCCCTGTTTCAACATGTTTTGATTCTGTCTAAAATAATTTGGTAAATAATTATTTAATTCTGTAGAAAAAATAATTCAGTGACTCAAAGAGACAAATTGAAATAAGCTTTCAGTATCTAAAGGGCTAAGATAAAACGCAAGACGTAAGGCAGAGCCGTTCAGTTACATCCAAAGGAAAAGTGGCCTGGACGTATTTTCCAGCAGCAACGGGATTTATTCGCAAAAGATCTGTGATTAGGAGGGTTGGACCGTACCGTCAATCTCAAATTAATATCTCCATTTCGATGATGTCGGAGTCCTAGAGCAGAACAGAAACATAAAAATGTCCTTTGAGTTTCAGTTTTGACTCAACTGCAAACTAAAGTGTGTTCTTCTGTCGACAGATCCAAGACTATTCGAGATTTTCGTCATGTCCGGAAAGAGGTCATCCCTTAATCTCTGTAGTGCAGTGACCTTATTCCATCATTTCCGGCGCTAGTCCAGAGGATTTGCCACAAGTCACAACAGATCTAGGCATCAAATCAACTCAAAACCGGACAAGACAGAAGGGATTACGAGAAAACGTCCGGTTTGTTTAGTCTGTGACCAGCGTCTTTCCCTTCATAAACTTTGGTATCGATCCTCTCTCCTAGTCGCTTAGAGTTGCATTATGGCGACTGCGGGCGCTGGTATTATAATATTTATACCGATATATCTCTCATATCTTGCAGGCCTTTGTAGTGTGTGTGCGAGAGGATATTTCCGTGTGATCATCAATCAAAAGCGAACGTTTCTGTCGTTGTGAGAAGCGTCTGGATGTACAGGCAGGCGGTATTCTTTTTCCGTCTTGTCTGTCTGTCTATTTATCGATAGTCCGTCTGCCTGCCTACCAGCCTGCCTGTCTGTCTGCGCGCCTGCAAGCCTGCCTGCCTGCCCGTCTGTCTGTCTATCTGTCTGTCTTCTGCCTGTCTGTCACCAATACTTCCTAATGCTATTATTTACTCCTTTGGTTTTGTCCTCATTGCTCTCCTTTCCTCATTCTCCCTTCCCAATTCAGTGTCTCCTCCAATCACTCTCTAGTTTTCGAGTGCTGAACGCATGCATGCACTTCTGTGTCCTTACTGTCAGTGCAGTTTGGCGTCTTACCACTTCTACATAATCCAATCAAATTACGACACCTACTTGAGATCAGCATCATGGCATCATTTGGCGGAAACGCCTAATTCCCATAGACTGACTACCACTGTGAGGCTGAGAGACTGTTCGTTTTTTTCTTTTTTATAGGCAGATACAATAAAATGGAATGGACAAGAAATTTTATGCAGTGTTTCTTTGCTGTGAAAAAACAACAACCAGACATCAAATTAAGAATTGCAAAGCCACTGTGGCTGCATGAAGTCGGAGACCAAAGTCTACGAGACTAAAGCAGAATGGTTGTTGGCTGGTAGACGTACTCAAGCGATACTTCCTATTCAGTGATTTATGCGTCAGTTGACATAGAATTCAGAGATAATTTTCTGCAGTTTGAACACGTCATCGAAAGTGCCTGAAGCTTTCGGACTGGACCATTCAGGAGCCCGTTTGCCCCTCGTCCCACTCCCCCAAAACTCATCCATTTTCCAAAGGACTCAGTGGACTCATTTTCACTGATGGTATGAGCGTCTCACAGACGCGAAGGTCCGGTAGTTCGTAAAAGGCTTTGGACAAGCAGAAGGAGAAGTAAGAAAAGAATTTTTCGAAGCTCTTTTTTTTCCACTTTAGTTGGCCCAATATGTTTCGACGATCGCATTCTTAGTCTTCATCTATCATGGTAAAGAATGTCACGAGGGTGCTCGAGTGGTATGAACATTCGGGAACTCATTACGTTTCAAGAGAACTCGTTGTTCACGGTTTCAAGTTCAGTCAGGACGCAGTTAAATTTTACATCTGGTGCTAGATCTTTCTGATTTCAGTGCAGACATAAGCCTAATTCAGTCAACTCCGCTTTATTGAAGCTCTTCGGGAGCACAGAAAAAGCTGTGATTAAAAATCGTTGCGATTTTCCGGTGACTTTTATTTAGAAATATAGCGTTTTGTTGTAAGGAAAATGTTGCGATTAAGCGGAAATTGCGATTATCCGAACTTCCATTCATCGGAGTCGACTGTACCAGTTTGTGAGCAACAAATAAGATAAACGCAGCGTTCAGACCTGATACAGACACAGGGCACAGGAGACGAGATAGCTTTAATTAAGCGAAGGAACCTTTTTTATTGTAAGGTGCCAAATTTTGTACTTAAGGAGGTCATAATGTAGCGCTTATCTCTCTCTCTCTCTTTCTCTAGGCAGAGTGCGAAAAGAGGAAAGGCAGGTGGATTACGAAGGAGGGGGTTGAGAACTGGGTAAACCAACATAAGAAAAGGAAGGATAGAATTAGGTTTCAGGGGCGAATCAAAACAGCCGTGTCGGTGGATTACACACCTTCAACATTTCGCACTATTAGGCTACAGCCACGCAAGAGGCATTACAGTTAAAACAAGTGAGATGTTGCTCTCACCTTTTTTTTCTTCTTCTTCTACATGCAAACAAGCAAATAAATATTTTTGCAGGCAGACACATAGAACGAGCAAATGAGAAGCTATTCGGGAAGGTGGCTTCAGCACAGAGTTCACTTACGACTTGCAGCCAGACGTTTGTTTTCATCACTTGATTCACCTCGTCCTGGATAGAGAAGAAAAGACAGTGAGAGAGACGTGCTGACACATTTAGATACACACATAATAAGATATTATTACTCGCAGTCTGAACAGTATTATCTTATCTCTTTGCTCTAAGCTTCCACATGAGTTCTCTTCAGAAGAAAAAAAATCCCCTTTATCGCGATGTTATTTCGTGAAAATAATATCTCATCAACCCAAATTTCTGGAATCTGGTGCCGTCTTTAGGCTTATACATATTCATTCTTTCCCTCCAGTATGGCTCCCCAATATCTCCTACATCCCCTATCCGTCCCTCATCCAGAACTAAAAGACCTCATAATAATTCCCAATGCTAACACTGACATCCTAGGAATAAAAGAAAAATCATTAATTGTTGTGGAGGAATGCCAAAATAGGATTAATGTCTGTAGGTATCAACGTCACGTGTAACACAATCAAGAAGCCTCTGGCTTTTTGTATATTTCTTCCCTCTCCTTTTTTGCCTCTTGTTCCACTTTTCTTCTTGATGACCATGCTCTCTCGTAATGACCTCCTGCCTCTTCCATTCTTCATCTTGCTCTATAATTTTCACTATTATTACTGCTGACCGATATATTGTGGCTGGCATACTAGTAAATATCACAGCATTCATTATTTTATTATACTGTTATTGGTTTTGTTGTCGCTACTACAACTACTAATGCCACCACCATCAACAATACCACCAAAAACACGAACAACACCAATACCAGCCCCTGCTGACAGCTACTTTTACTGTCATCAATACTACCACTTCAGCTACCAATAAAATCAGAGTACGCCTTTTCAGCCACTTCGCCAAGACCCCCCAGGCGAGTTAAAATGGCCGACTCAGTCGTTCATCCTAATCAAGCCCCTAAGCAGGGAAGACCAGAGAGCAAATATTGAATCCAAGATCGTAGCTGGTTCTAACTACTGTCCGGCTGCTGCTATGGCTGTTATTATTACTTCGGCAGCTATAGCCACTACTGATTCGTTATATCCGAGAGCTACAGTTCTGCTGTCAATACTTCCACATCACCACCATCTCAGCAGCACCAAATACAGCATGTGCTGTGATTACAGCTACGACTGCAACGTTTCCCAGATCTACCATACGTCAACCTCAGCATCAAGAAATACAACATCCACTGTTATTGCAGCTATGACCACAATTTTTTTCCCAGATCTACGATACCTCTATTAATATTTCCACATCACCACCATCTCAGCATCAGCAAATACAACATCTAATATGATTACAGCTGATTACCACTGCCTCGGCAGCTCATGCCTCCCGTTAAGCTTCTGTCACGTCTAAACTTAAAAGCAAATGTGGGAGCATTTAAGATTCGTTGCTCTTGGCGTGTAAGCCGATGTATGTTATTTTTTTATAGGTGTGCCTTCGTGTCAAGGTGTATTTCGAGATCTCTGTGTGTTTAAGATGGGAGACGCTGCCGGAGATTGTTCATACATCATCCGGCGTGCCAAAACGATGGGAGGATGAACAGTAATGGGAAAAGTTGTCTACGACAAACGCTTTTTAGAGACACACTCCGAATTCATATGTGTGAGTCAGTCTGCCTGGCTGGCAGTGCTCCCGAACAACTAAAGCGAATATTTACACGAACAGGCACACGCAAACTGTTGCTTAAAGTTTGAAGAAATATGGGTCGATAATCTTGGTAGATTTATTGGAAACAAGATACGCGAGACTGTCAGTAAGGACATTGAGTGACGGAGAGCGAGGGAGAGAAAGAATGAATGAAAGAAAGTAAGAGAGAATGAGAGAAAGAGGCCGGATCGAGAGAAAGAAGCAGACAAAAAAAGAAAAGAGGGTTTGAGAGAAGGGGGAGATAAGGAAGACATAAATACATACCACATTGATAATCTGACTGAGAGCCAGGTTAAATGCTATGTCCAGCGAGTCGTTCATGTTGGCGACTGGTCGAATTTGGGGGTTGTAGCCTTTCCTCTCAAACAAGTCAAATATCAGGCGTTTTTCACTTTCAGCTGAAATACAAAATGTATGTACAAGACTGACGTTATTGCTACCGCCTGTGCATAATTAAACTTAATAAACATAATATTTAATATAATATCATCGTCATCATCACTACGATCATCATCATCATCATCATCATCATCATCATCATCATCATCGTCGTGATTGGCATCATCATTATCCTCATCATTAACAATAGCCGCAGTAGCTGAAGCAGCTAATCATTTTCTTTCTTATTGTTTCTTTGTTGACTCGCTCCAATCTCTTTCTTATTGCCCTTCCTCTGGTGCGTCACAACCACTGAGTTCTTTTTGCATTGTTTATTACTACCATCACAAGCACTCTGTCTTCCTTAATCTTCCCCATGACTTGTACAAAGCTTAGGAAGAGAAAGAATCCTTAGATTCTTTTCTGAATGATACATAGACTATCCGTGGGCTACTTATACGTATGAAAACAAAGTCAAGCATCTCTTCACTTTGTCTTTTATCTCAGCTGTCTCTATCAGGAGGGTTCAATTTTCCTGTCTCTATGCTGACATGCGTTTACACTTAGCCTTGTACATATATAGTGCATTCCACTTTGTTCCTTGTCTTTTTGTTTCTGCCATATATTATTCTTATGCGCCTGCAAGCATGCACCACTCAGACATACATACACATACACAAATACATACGTGCAAACATAATTATATATAGCTACATACAACAGTCTAATACATATATGCATATATCAAAACTTCTTACTTTGAATTGATATCATTATAATGTTCTGATAGTCGTAGTGATTAGGTTATGGAGAAAAGTATAATATTGTATTAATACTTATAGTATGTAAGTGCACTGCATTGTTGTTACTGTTGTTGTTATTTAACTTTCCTTACCTCTCTCGTCGTAGTAGGGCTCAGAGATGTCAGAAAACTGTGCACTGGCGATGAATGCAGTAAATGCCCAAACCAGATGAAGTAGACGCGCAGACCACCATATCGACCTCCGACGCATTGTAGACTTATCTATACATAAACTCGACACCTTACTCGTCACTGCAATTCAGCCACACTTACGCTAAAACAGTATCATATCTGTCATATATAGATGCCACAACCACTTTGTATAAGAGCTACAAAGACCATATTCTCCAAGTTAGAATACAACTTCATTAATCAATGATTTGTTTCGCGGCTGACTTACTGAGGTGTCTACACACAAGGTTTTTCACACACACCTATCCTTGAATATTTCTGGCCTCCCGCTGCGCATGCCCAGCCACTGTTCGCGCACTTCCTGTAAACTGAAATGCATGTTTTGATTGTCTTCGCTAGGATAAGCCCTTCATCGACAAAAACCGCACTGGCTTGCGTAACGCGGCATGAAAAAAAAAATAAGCAAGACTTTAGATTATCAATCTAGTCTTAAAAACCATCAAGCGTGAGAGTGGAGACAGCTAAACGAGTGGCGGGAAAGGCGCCGCATAGGCAAGGAAAGAAAACTTGTGTGTCGTGCGCGGCCCAGCAAACATGTGCTCTCTCTGTGGGACTGGGACTGGAATAGAGAGGTTTTCCTAGTGATGGGCGATATATAGTTGAAGCTACAAAGGCTGTTTATACTGATCTTCACAATCCATTCTGTGAAGCAATTAAATTCAGTCTCAGTATTTATTTACATCTAGCAAGATGGTGTAAAATGGGTGATTGTGCATAGTAGATAGATGTCAAAATAATGATAGGTGTAGAAATAATCAGCGAACAGATTTATTGTCCTCATCTCGTCCTCGTGAAGATGTTTCTGTTACTGTCAGTGATAGTGGTGATGGTGGTCGTGGTGATAGTGATGGTGGTGGTGGTGATGGTGATGTATCAGATTTACCTTATAATATTCTCATCGAGAACTAAAGTAAAGCCATCATACATATTTATTTTCCTGCATTATCTGTCTCGTTTATTTTTATGAATAAATCAATACCATGCCATTGATTTTCTAATAAGCTTACTTTCAACGCAAGAAATCGTCCCCGAATGGCAAGTTAATAAAGAAAGGGAAAAAAAAAATAAAAAGCTCCTGAAATGATAGACATGCACATGACATGTTGAATATTTATGGCCTTTTCATATTTTAAAATGGGCTTGGGAATGGAGAGGCCAAAAACTGCGTTTCAGTTTACCTTGAACAAAAAAGAGAGAGAGTTGACTTTTCCGTTTCGCTTTTCACGTGCTCACTACATATTTTTGGCATCTTTGCCCCGGTAAACCCTGGTCCTAAGACTTTAAATCATTTTAATTATGATGAATGTTTTTGTGTTGTTCACCTCTGCCCACCGACTTCCGGTGGATAAAACTGGATCCCGAGGCAAACCTTGAACGTGGCGCAACAGGTGTTTCCTTCTTTAACGGCCTTTGCTCCCATGAAACACCTTATCTACGCTTTCACACTGTTTTGGAAGTCATTATTCCTTGGCGAATACGATCCTTTGTAAACACTGAAGATATTTATCCATCAGAAGGAAATATATCTTGAAGAATATTTCACAACTAGATTTCTACTAGATTCACATTGATATATATATATATATATATAT
>JAWQUT010000138.1:257386-297137 GCA_033807755.1 Ellobium chinense
GGGGAGGGGGAGGGGTGAAAGGATGCCAGATGGTTTGCTGCCGTTGGTTCAGTAAATTGCACTTTATAGTGAAGATCGTAGGCCATAAGTGATTTTAGCATCACTGACAGATCATCTCGTTTGTGAGAACTCGGACATCATACTATATAACAGTGCATAGCTCCGGTATCATGAAAATAGAATTTTGTTCAAATTTAAATACTTTTTGTGAAGCTGTAAAATTTTAACGCCCTTGATGGCATGTCAGACACAAAGCAGTGGTAACATTGACAGTTCAAGCCGTGCTTCTGAATGAAAGGTCCGACAGCAACTGAAGGTCATAGGCGGGAATGTCTACTTTCGATTCGAAGTCCTGCAAATCTACTTTTACTTTAGATAGGAGATCACACAACCGTTAGGATATACTTCCAATCTATCCTGCTGATCTATCTTGAGAGGAGACCATACCACCACAGAGCTCATGCATAAGCCTTCCTCGTTCTCTGTTTCTGTTTTCCATGCCTTGCACCTACAGATCAAAGTCCCAGATGATAAATTTCGGTGTGAATTCTAATGTGTCTCATCTTAGTCTATTTTGGCCGGAACTATTGTTTGTAATTTTTTTGTTGTGAGTGGTTGGGGGGNGGGGGGGATCCTCGTCAGTGTTTTTGTATGATGGACTGTTCCGAGCCGAGGTTTAGACCAAAGCACACATTCGCATCCGGTAACAATATCAGTGAAAAGGGCAGTGCGGGTAATCTCTCTTCACGATAATAATTCGATCCCATAAGAATGTAGTACCATTGGTGACGTACTTTCCTGGTCACATGAATAGGCTTGGGCAAAACTCACTTTTGTAAGTATTCGCAAATCCGAGTATGCTGCTACACAGGATTCCCGAATGCGGTCCCGATTTCGATTGCTTGACGGCAAAGAGGGTGAGGAGGGCATGGGAAGGGATCGCCATAGTCATGCTTTACCCATATCTACACAAAAAGGAGAGATGACAGAACCGAGAACACACTATGCCAATGTTTTGCCCCAGTTTTGATGGGTTCAAGAACGAATTACGCTGAGACAAGATTATGTGGCATAGATATAAGCCTAAGCCTCAGTGCTGAATGAAAAATTTCCAGTATTCATTCAGCCCATTTCTTTCTACAAGGAGGCGAGCTCTGATTACCGCTATGCAAATAAGTGTAATGGTTTCGCTCTGACAGGTTTGTTTTCATTATACTGTCTTTCCCTAGCTGGAACTCAGGGCCCGGACTTGATAAACGGACCGTAGAGGCCTTTAGGCGGCATAAAGATCACGATCCTGGAAGATTTCGAGTCGAGCTCGGAATCGGAACTCGGGATTCGAACTAGATACGCTGGTCTTGAAATAAAGGTTACGGATCCGAAGGATTCAGATTCAAACTCCCATTCGGGACTCGGATTTCGGACTTGTATTCGAGAAGCAGACTATAGCGGTCTTGAAATTGTACTAAGGGAGTCATATTCGCATGATCGGACTCATCTAGAGGAAACGTGCGCGGATGCTTTTTGTTTGTTTGTTCGTTTATTTCTTTGTTGTTCTAGAAAGAAAACGCTATCATTTTCAACCAAATCATTTACTTTGATTCTGTCTTCGAATGCAGATTTTGGGAGACTCGCAAAAGCTTAGCTCAAGGTGCGCAGACACTTGTTAAATGCGCTAATGCCTCCTCTCCATACAAAGGAGCTGGTTCCGGGCGACCACTGGTTCCAAGGACCGCTGAATACCACTCGCAATTTTCGATTCCATCACTGATTCCTGCCCATACCTAATGAATGGAGTGATGTCGCATTTGATATGAGATGTGCATATGTCACTAGCCTTTGATCTTTATTCTAAAAATGCTTGCTGAGATGAGAAATGGAAAGGCAAAGTAATGCCTTCTCGACCATGACCAATCAGAGAAAGGAGATATACTCAGCTGTATTATCAAAGAGAAACCGGCTCAAAACTTTCATACCTGAAGCACAAATGGCCTTTAAAATGATATAGGGTTAATTGGTCGGGCAAAAGCTGGATCCAGGGAATAGCTCAAAATGCTTGAATGGCACATAAAGTATAAGCTGTAAGAGAAATAATTACAGGTCTATTACCTTGAAATGTGACAATTCTCAGATCATCATTTCATGCAGAATAACAAATCAAAGCTTATAAGACTGAGAATGTTTGCCTCCGTACATTTAATCTGAGCAGCTCACAGAACATCTTTGGTGACAAATTCAAATGTAGGAAATGCTGGGAAACTACAAGCTCTAAATAGTGGCCTCTTTACTTATTCAAGAAATAGACTAGTCCCAATTTTTATCTTTCTACTGAACGAGAGAAGCGGAATGATAATTCAAAACCTTGCGAACTTTTACAAGAAGGTTTTAGAAAGCGTGAAGACCCTCTAAACAACTGAAATAAAGGGGCAATATTGACAGTATATTTAGACTCATATAGATGTTTCTACATTTTGACATGATATCCTTATATATGTTGGTTCAGATGGTCAGAAATATTGCTTCTTGTTACCATTCATTCGTTATTTGACTGCTATGGTTATATCACTGTTCCATGTCATTGGGGGCTTACGGCCTATTATTGATGAATAAAACTGTTGAACTACTGTTCTATGACATATTAATGACCAAGGTATAGCGATATACCCTTCTTTCAAGCCATGGGACTGGGGTACCTCATAACACCATCGGTCTGTGCTGATCGGCTGTTTTATAATGAATGAGCTGGCAGTCCTCTAATAAGACATTCTAAACAAGACTCTGTATAAATGCAGACCAGCTGCACGTTGCATTCGGATTTAGTAGCGAAACATGCGCGTTCAAGCAGAATGTTTGGGTCATCTGTGACATCCCAACCGACCTAACACTCCTGTGAGTTTATTTGAGTAATTCAGCGCCTCCAAACTCAACCTTTACCCCTTCCCACTTCCATCCCACCTCGGGCAAAATTTTGCAGCTCGTATACCCATACTCCACCTCACTTTCCTTTTGACTGTCAGGATAGGGAGGGAAGGAAGAAAGGGAGACAGAGGACTGGACTGAGAAGGTGTATTGAAGGAGATAAAGAAGGGGTTAAACAGCTGTGGCCGTATGCATAATCCATACGTTAATTAACGACTTAACGTGCTGCGTTAACTGCACTGAACACTATTAATGTTTTGAAAATTTCTCGATCTCTTCCACTAGAATTAGGTAGCTAGCCTGTGGATACAAATGCCATTTATCATTACAACTCCACTGCGTTTTTGCTCATGGTGTACCTCTAGTCCCACAAAATCGGGACCATTTCTCAATGAATTTTGCATTCACAAAGTCTCAAAATTTGTACAGATGGTTTAGGATGGTTCATTGGGTAGATTTATCTAAATTTAAATCGCAATTCTTACAAGGCTACAGGTCTATAAATCGACTTTCATTTCAGTTTGAAGTCTACCATCTTGAGGGCTATGTCGGTTCTTTCAAAACTGTATCGTTGTTGTTGTGTTCCTGTTGTCTCCGAACTGCGGCATGGAGACAAGAGAGATAACCTAGACTGTACCCTATTGCTTCATGTAAATGTGCAGGCTGTACTTGCAATCACCGCAGATGGAACAAGCGATAGCTCAGGTATCCAGCCTGTAAATACTGAGCGAGACGAATCGACATATGCATCAGCTGCCAACCCATCTTATTCATGCAAAAAACTCCTACGAAGGTGACGCAGTTATGCCGCTACTGCCGGGTTTTTCGTTCTTCCAGTACGTAATGAGAAGGTCATAATTTTAAGAATGACAGAGAAGAGAAGGTAGTGCGGGTTGAGATTAAACCCGATACAACCGGGTTTCCGTTACAGCCGTCTTTCGTTTTAAATAACTTCCACTTAGCGGTAGAGTAAGCAAGGCGAAAACGAATTTCAGGTTAGTAATTTAAGAAGTGAAAATAGCAGGGCTGGCAGTACATGAAGTTAGCGACACAGGGTTTTTATATTTTACGTCCCTGCGCCAACATAGGGTAAGGAGGGGAAGGGGAAAACGCAAGGAACTAGAGAACTATATGTACCTCTTCTTTTTTTCTTGCGAGACCTATATCCAGTTCCAGTGGAATGGTTTTAAAGGTGGGTATGGTATGGTATGGTATGGTATGGTATGGTATGGTATGGTATGGTATGGTATGGTATATGGTATGGTATGGTATGGTATGGTATGGTATTTGGCACGTGGTAAGGTAGGCGGGTATATCTATATTTTTGTGAAGGAAAATGAAGCCACCACTCCATATCTTCACGCAGCGTTCACTGTCCTTCTTATGGCAAAATTATTGTCATCAAACCTGTAAAGGATTTTGGTTTCAGAACGTTAACTTGGAAACTCTGGGTGGCAAAGTCTGTGATGTTATGTAATCGATTGGCAAACATGGGATACCGCTTGCTATTTTTGTCATCCAGTGTAAACAGGTCTTGTCTTTCCATTCGTGACTAATAAGCTTATCTCCGTGGTCTTCTAAATCTGAGACCCCAAAGGGCCACCTGGGGCTAACGATACTCGCTCTTCCGCCCCAGTTCAGGATGTTGGGCAAGGCTGGACTTCACGATCTCGAACCTCATCTAATCAAGACAAAACCCTTGCATATTTTCTTGTGATGTCCTGGTTCCGGTTCTTTTACTTTCTGTTTCACGAGACTCGATCACCTGACAACCTGCAGTATAGAGTAGTTCCTTGAAATTTGAGATTGTAAGGTCTAACTGTGTATGAAAAGTAGGGAGGCACGTCAGCCACAGCTGTTGATTTTATGTACCGTCGCCAACACTAACGCTGTAATCATCATCCCCATCATCACCATTACCATCACCACCACCACCATCCTCATCTTCATCATCACCACTAGATGATATTATCACCACCACCACAACTACCACCACCACCACCACCACCATCACCACATCATCATCATCAGCACCTGACCTATCACCATGGTGATAACAACACACGTGTAAAATTTTGCATACACTGATTATATACAGTGGGACAGAATGTATTGGCAAACACCTAGAGACACTGTTTTCACCAGGTTCGTGTTGTCAGAAAATTTTGATCAGTTTTTAAGGACTCTGCATGCAACAACCTCATCATCATCACTTAAATGAAATCCCACCAGCATGTGTGTGTGTGTGCGCCATACATCACGCATGCGCGCGCGCGCGCGCGCACACACACACACACACACACACACACACACACACACACACACACACATACACACACACAGGAGAGAAAGGGAGAGAGATGTACGAAGACAACCTAACCCACTCATTCATGAGATCATTCAAATCGATACATGGGGTTCAGATCTGTTTATTGATCATAACAGAACACAGACAAATAGTTCCATGTGCCCAATTTTCCAGGTTAAATTAAGAAATAATAACATCGAGGGATATCATCAAAGGTCCACACAAATTAAATGACAAACTCACGTGAAACAAAGGAAAGTCGTTAAAGACAGTGCAGATTCTACTCTCAAATATTAGGTAGATACATGAAATGCAGAGTCACAGTTACAATGCAAGTGTGAAAAGTGTGGTTTAGCCGACGGAAAAACCAAAAAAAAAAAAAAAATCCAATATTGCGCGATAACCCTGATTTAGATTATACTGCGTAATCGGACACATCGCGTTAAGGTTGATTTTGATCCCTGAAGTTGGTAGAAATGAGATAAGAAATCCTTGGCAGCTTGTTAAAGATCTTCGGGTCAATTTGGCTAACGAGAATAGAGATATTATCTAAAACGAAAATGCAACGCATCCAGCGCGATCTTCAGCTTCTGCACTTCATAAGGGAAGAGTAAGGCACACGCAAGACAATTCGGTTTTTGTCGTCCGCTGTTGACAGCGCGGAGCCCATTATGGAAATAACCACAGCTCTTTGACTAGCTTCCGACGCACTGACTCTTAGCTGTCTCAGTGGTTATTCCCAGCCAGGGCCCTGAACCGTCCATGGCATATGGCAAAAGTCTGTGTGTCTGAAGCCTGCCTAACTTCCTGAACTGTCATCTTCGGTCTGTCATAGCCGGACAACATAAAGCGCAGATTATGCTGTGACAACTATGTGCTCATTGTTCAGTGCGATCTTTCATCTTCGCGTGATCCATCAAGGTCTGGACTGTCAATTTATCGCTGGATGAGATCTCTTACTGGCTAATGACTATGTCAGCAGACTATTGATAAATTAAGAGATTCTAATTTCACACTGTGAATTCCACGCTACAATCTGAGCGAACCATGCACAAGAAAAAAGCTTATTCTAACCCATTCACTACATATGACGTACATGTATGTTCTTATCCCGCCCTCCTCCCCACTTTCCCAGGCAATATCCGGGGATTTCCCCACCTACTGCTTGATTTAGGGTTAGGGACAGCACTACTCGGTAGAGTTCCGTTACATTGTCATCAGTGCTTAAGTAACATATCATAGCAAAAGTTCAGTTATCACCAGTGAAATAAAAGTACACACTGTCTAGGATTCGCACAAATCTGAACCTACCTATCGCAGCTAAAAGATCACGAATTAGTCCTGTTTAAGCGACAAATAAGAGAGTTGATCAATGTGAAGTGCACAATATCAAACCTGGGTTGTAATAGTGTCGTGCAAGAAAACTGTAAAACTGTTATTGGTTGTGTCATGTCTCTTAGAAACAACTACAATACTAACGTCGTAAATTACGCCTCAAATAACAAGAGTACTGTGGTCTCGCCAGAGATGATAGGAATGACATACATAAAATGATTTATTAGTCTGTAGATGCTGGTCAAGATCAAATAAAAGTACAAAATCAGGTTCATAAACCAGGAAACAAAATAGTTTAGGTGTGTACAGTAGATGCAGCATTCAACATTGATTCATGACGTTACTAAAGAAAAAGATTTCACTTTTGTGACGCACCAAGACGTTTACATAGGAATAAAAATAACAGGGGACAGATGACGCTTATAATATCCTAAAAGGCAAAGAAATTACTTAATAGAAGGTTGAAACTTTTTATTCAATTTTGTATTGTGACTGTGACTATACAATACAGCTGAGGTTAAAAGAAAATGACAAGGATCAATAAGGTGATAAATATATACAAGTAATGTTCAGTGAATCAATACAAGCTTATTGGTTCAGGATAAAATCGTATGATACACATGGAAAGAAATCACAGAAAAATCATCAACATATATTATATATAATAACAGACATCACAGACACAGGGCAGAAATATATATTTATATAGATAATATATACTAGCACTAAAGTGCATTGTCAATACAGACAACTCTAGAGATAGAGAACAGAATGCAACGACCGGTCCCATTGAAATATACTTATAAAGTAACTTAGTGTAATTGTTCATGATGCACTCTCGTGTTAGTAAGGAAATGGTTCTAGAGCGTCGCTCTAAATGATTGAATAACCGCTACAAACTAACATCGATTGAAAATCTTTACAATGTCACTCTTAATTATCCTAACACGGAGCGCGTATTTCACATGCTCTGTGTACGGAGAATGATAAATTGTGGGCTTCGCAGATAAGTTGTAGCAGACCCAAAAAAGTGCAGCCCTTATGATGTACTCTAAATAAGTCCTAAAAAAAACCACACTTTTTAATATGACTTACTGCAAAATCTGATTATTTCGAATTTTTTTTTCGGAGTAGAAAAGGAATATTTTCAACACAATCTAAGGACAGACGTGTCTTTGCTGTATCTATTATGTCTTGGCACTGACTCGATGATACACTTTACTTTGAGGCAAGTTGCACCAAAGGGGGGAAATACCAGCATAAATAATGTCAACAACCCCGAAGCCTCCAAAGGGTTGGCAATCACAGGAGTGCTCGAAGTGCATGTTTTCTGCCGTGTTAGCTGGAGGTAATAACATTTGCCTCAGGAGCTTCTATGCTCGCTCTTATCTGGCGCAGTCTAAAAAATGAAGCCACACCAGACATTTGTATCTCCCACCCCGAATCTACAAGAGCGACAAGTAACTGGACGGGTCCATTGAGATGGAATAAAGTTGAGAGGAAAATAAACGTTAGAGTGAGGCAGATTTTTATGTCCATTCCGCCAGTCTAAATTTCTATTTAAGGATGTAGTTCTCAGGGACATAGTTTCAAAGCAGCTTCCATTCTCCAAATCTCCCTTCAACAGGTCGATTTAACTTTTGAACAAACTCGTAAAGATAATATTTGAATCTAAATAGATATTCTGCCGACCTACCATTCAGTTTTGTTTTTTTTGATGATCAAATTACAACGGGGCGAACCAGAGATAAAACACAAGAACAATGACAAGATTTGAAGTGGCGTGTCATGTTCACTGACAAAACTATTCTCTGTAAAGTTGTTAGTAGCTTTTCCGATTGGCCAAAAAAAAATTTTCTCCACGAGGCTGAAGTGGGCTAGTCGTCGCCCGTTTTTTAATTACTTTGCAGTTTCTTTTTAATTCACAACGCTGTTTACCAGAGCCTATGAGCAGGACTTAGACATTCATGCTTTTGTATCTCACTCTCAGGCCATGGCAAATACCAGATCGTTTGTCTTGGCTGGCTTATTCAGAGAAGTGAATTAGATCTAGCAATTTTCGAATGCATACTTGCCCACAGCTTGACACAATGATAGACCTGGAAAGGATGAACAGCTAGAGTAGTAAGGGGCTTGAAAGTGTGCATGTTTTCATGCAGATAACCGGGCATAATTTTGATGAATGTTAGGAGAAATGTCATAGTCAGTTGCATATAAGGAATAACTTGAGATGGTAGTTGTGAACCTCTTCAAAGTCAGTGACTGGAAAACTTACTTGGGGTTTAATTGGATGGTTCGGGCTTCGAAGCCTTTTTATTCTTTTAACATAAATTCACTTGACAGTTGCGTTTTTCAAAAGCCTCTAAACTATTATCAGTGAAGCCAGTAACTCTTCATTACCGCGTCAGTCATAACTGAACCTCTTCACCAGCCAAACAAATTTCTCCCGTCAAAAGCCGTGTCCATATTGTCTGTTGTCTTAGTTTGCCGATATTACAGGTTCGTTGCTCAGACACGGCAATCCAGTTCGAAATGAGTATTGTTTCATTGTAAGGGGGATTCTAAGCAGACATGTTGATGGTGTGGCCAAGCCTCCACAGACTTAAGGATTATTACATGAATGCGACAGGGACATTTTCTTATGAAGTTACTCGGTTGCTTCAATCTGAGCAATGGAGTGTTTTGTTTTTTTTCATCTGTCCTTAACAGTTGGTAAACTGGAACCAGTAAACCAAGGATTTTCACAGGTCCTTAAAATAATCATTATCACGTCCAGAGTCTCAGATCGACTGATTAATGTACAGAAAAAGAAAGAATAAAGATATGAGAGGTAATGAGTTTCCTTGCTCATTTTCACAACCAACATTTTCACAGTGGCGAACATTCCCTGAAGCAAGCTTGCTGATTAGTTCAGGTCGCAATATGAAGAGTACTACGAAGAGTACTACAAAACTCGGCACCGAACCAACAGCCTATTTATGCCTGCAAATATATATAGATTACTCGTAATGTCCAAAATTAAAGCTCATTCCAGCACGCAGCAACATTCTTGCCAATCAACAGACTTTTGATGAAAACCTTCTAGATTATCACGTGACCTCTGGGGGTGTTTTGATTACTGTAAAGAAACATGACTGATCCATTCATTAAGCCTATAGGATATGGCCTCAAGTAAACAATGCTTGCTGATTGTCTTAGCCTACTCACATGAACTATCTTATGAATGAAATGGTTCAGAGATATCTCATACATTTATGAGGCCATGAGAAATTAAGTTTAAATTTGTTGAGAGTTTTAGTCCGTTGATTTCAGTTCTCAAGCGGATCACATAACAGATGTCTATGTAGTGCTGGTAAAGTTAATGACATGGATCAAATGATTTACTTTATATATTACCCTAATATATCTATATTATATCGAATAAATATGGATTGTTTTTCAAAAAACCATTTGTTGTGAGACAGCAAATTCTGCATCAGAACAGAGTGGTCGATATATTATACAGTATACAGACTCATTTGTATAAATAGATATACAGTATATGCACATAAAAATGCACACCATTTATTCATATGTATACAACAATAACACTCTACTAATGGAGTAGTTAAAATCAAGCTACACATAAGTCATGGTATTTATACATGAAACCGTCATATTGTGATATTTTCTTCAAATCAAAAGCAATCGATGACAAAGTTTCTCAGCTTTAAGAAGTAATATTTCTACATGAAATCTGGCTGTTAATAACCCAACAATAAAATCAAATCATGACATGCCATTTTCATTTTATTCCTTTGAAAAAATATACAATTGCAAAACTGGATTAATCTACTTTTTGAGAGGACTTTAATCTATAAATTGTTTTTTGCACGACAAAGGTCGTTTTCAAAATTTCCCCTTGCTGTAAGTTTTCAAATACTAAACAAAACCTAAAATGTCTTTGGTACTTGTGTAGTACAACTTAACATAATCATGTCATAAACTTCTTTCATGCCTGACAGCGCATTGTTCCTAATTTCAGTTGATTATACAAATTTATATTTTAAAGGTTTGAATCACATGGACATCTAGTGACAGTAGTTACTAAATTTTCTTACTATACATCTCAAAATATGACAACTTTATCTGGCTCTCTAAAAAGGCTACACAGAGCTTGATGTAAACATGACGACTTTCATCCGTGATGACCTATAAAGTCGCATTTCACACACTGAATCATATATAAAAATGTATATTGATTTAGGCTTGTTCAGAAGGTTAATCTATTTGCAAAACATTTTCAGCTTTCATGTGCGAGGTAAATATCCGGAGGTCTCAAATAATTCGTGCTTACAAAATGGCTGTTTGCTCTCGTGAAATGAGACACTATACATTAACATGGACGACAAGGCTTGTCTTGTGTCAAACTAATCTAGATCTAAATGTACATTCATCAGCGCGGCCCTTATCTTTTCTGCCCGGCTTTGGCATTCTCGATGTATTCCAGAAGTTCTTGGATGATCTTGTCCTGATCCACATACTCCAGGATGTGTGGTGCGTTCAGCAGGATACCTGCAGTGCCCGCCATGGTGACCAACAAGAAAATGATGAGCATCAACCGGTCCAGGACCCGAGCCACGTACTTCCAGTCTTCCAGGATCTGCAAAAGGTAAACGGCGTCACATAGTGAAGGTTCGTACGTGATGGTTTTTAAGGTTGACGCAGCTACACAAGCTACAAGAATTACCATGTAATATGGGGCAAGAATAAGAAGTATATAGATTCACTGTGGGTAGCGTTTAAACAACGCAAATCCTGTTTTTTGAGGCAGTTATTTCTATAACATAAAACTATCTGGAACTTCCACATGAATAAGAACAAGGTTTTAAGTGAAAAAGGAATTTCCTATTGGTAGCATGTGACAGAAGGAAATTCTTACTAAACCACAGAGGTCATGTGCCAGTCAGGTTGAATACACTAAACCTCACTGTGTGTAACTATTCTCTGGAAATACAGTGACATTTTGACTTGAACTTGCCTGAGCGAGAATAGAGATGTCCCCCACCTATCCCGCTTTTAACGAGAAGATAATATTACATTACAATCTTGAATCAATATACTATACCTATATTATTTATTGTTTATTTGTTTATTTATTAATTTGTCAAATCTTTCATGTACATATTTTCTAGGTATTCCAGGGACGCTAAAAAGATATACATAAGACAACTGAACGGCAAGAAATTAAAAGAGTGATGGTATATATATTAAATATATGTATATGGATATATCACATTAAAATAATACCGATAATAACATTCACATGGCAACTGTCAATTTTGAAATTATATCATATAAATAAGTCTCCAGAGGCTTTAAAGCCAATAGGAATGGCTAATTAATTATCTGCAAGTGTGCAGATGTTTTAGGGAGAAAAAAAGGCGTTTATGTATCGCCCTGAGCAACATTAATGTGAAAACGTATGTTTGTCAATCTTCACAGTATCGAATTTACATGTTTTGCCCTAAACATTCAGTGAAAAGGAGGGAGTTAATCTATACAGGTTTATCCACAATTATATAGTTTACTGCATGGACCAATTAATCGTTTCTCAAGTTAGAAAGCCATGAACATGCAACATTTTTAATCCAATACAGTCTCGAGATAATGTCATTTAGGATCAAGCTTCCAGTGAAAATGGAGAGAGGCAAGTGGTCTTACAAAGCTTTGCTATGGTTAAAAGTCATGAATAAGTACTGGTTCTAACGTCATAATTCAGAAGAGAAGTCTAATGGGGAGAGGAAAAATCTCTAGAATTAGCAAAGGAACTAACCGTCTCATATTCCTCCTCAGCTTTGAGGTGACTGTAAATAAACTGAACAGCCTCTAGAGTCTTATACAGCTCAGGCGTCATCTGAAGACTCGAGTCGTCGCTGTCTTGGTGCACGGGCGTCCGTCTGGAATAGGGTGAGTGTTGTAGGTGGGTCTGACTTGCAGAACTGCTATATCCACTCTTTTCATCCCTCAGGTTCTGTCCTGAAGAGTTCAGTTTGCAGTGAGGATGATGAACTTCCGTCAGCTCTAGCAGGTCGTTGTTGTGGCCTAGATTGAGGTTAACCCTCCGCGCTTCTGGTGTGGAATGGAAGGACGGCGGCGGAGTATTCGTGCTGCCCTTCCACCGTTCATCGTGGTCCGGTCTCTTCATGAAGAGATATTTTGGCAGTTCTCTGAGGAAAATGATGCGCACCCAGTGTGGCATATGATGGGTACGCGGAGTTCTATAATTTCGATTGATGATGATGACGGTCGATAAAATGGCGATAAGATTCATGATGAATGTGAAGAGGAGATATCTGGCGATTAGAGGGATGGTCAGCGAGGGAGGAAGAATTTTGGAGACCAGCAACAGGAACACAACCAGTGCGAGGAGAACTGAGATACAGAGTGTAATTTTCTCCCCAGCATCTGCAGGCAAGGCGAACACGCAAATGCTGACAAAAGAAATAAGTACACAAGGAATGATAAGGTTCACGGTATAAAACAATGTCTTTCTTCTCAAGACGAACCGAAACACGATCTGCCAGTTGCCCTCTCCGGTAACTTCATCCTCAATGTAAATAATATCTCCGGGACAGTCTATGATGTCCCAGCTGCCACTTTTCAGGTAGTCGGTTAGATCCAGCTTGTCCATTTTCAGATAGAAACTGTACTTAAGAGCGTTTCCCTTGTGCGTCCAGGAGCCGAACTTCATCTCACAGGTCTGCTGGTCAAAAGGGAAGTACATGACATCGATGGAGCATGAGCTCTGGTAAATGGCTGGAGGAATCCAGTTCACATTTGCATCACTGTATAAAACACAGTTGGATTTATAGGTGACCTCGTAATTGCCGTCAGCGCTGAAACAACAATATCACTAGGTAAGACAACATAAAACATTACTTGAGGTTTTTAATTTGAAAACAGGGCTGGGCAGAACCAAGATCATATGAACTTAGTTCGTGAACTTTAGTTCAGTTCAAGTGAACTTGATCTGAGCTTACCAGCTACTTTGGACGAACTGATCTAGATCTGAATTGTAACACATTGGGTACTTGATCTGAACTTTAATTTTTTACGTGAATTTTAGTTCAGTTCAAGTCCAACTCGAAAACCAGAACCAAAAGCCGATTTCTAAAACGTAGAGGAACAGATCTGATCTAAAAACTACTCAATTTCTATAGAACTGAGCTAAACTTGATGTTAGGGCATTTTCCCTTTAGTGAACGTAACCTGGTCTGAACTGACTTTTTTGGTGAACTTGCTCAACCATGTTTGAGAAGAACTAGGGACGTTCAGTGTATCACAATATCACAGCTCCTTTTATACCGGTGATGAAATTTCCCTATCAGAGAAAGCTGACCAGCAGACTTTGAAGACATGGTTGAAATTTTAAAAAAAAAAAAGGGGGGGGGGGNGGGGGGGGGGCTCAAGAAAACTGTTTATTAGACACTGGATTAAAACAGAAAATCCCGGCAATTAGCTTTACTCATGACTGTGTGGGTCTTTTCCCGTATTGTGAAAATATAGAGAGGAGGGGATACTGTCTGAATGTGTCTGTAGATGTGTGCATGCTATGATGTGGTGCATCAATATGACATACAACTTCATTATCTGAAATATAATCTTCTATCATAAATATTGACAACCTTTGCTACTTATTAAGGGTCCCTAAATCTAGTTATGAATATTGATCATCTTTGCTTACTTATTACAGAGTATGACATCTAAACATAAATCTTGATAATCTTTGCTTACTTATTAAAGAGTACGAAATCTGGAACCCAGACTTTCTCAGGTCTGATGCGGATAGAGTCGATGTTGCCATACTGAGCAGGATCCCATTTCAGCTGATAATCTATCCAATACTGGACAAAAAAAGAGACGATATTAATTATTAACTAATAACAATAGTAATAATAATAATCATAAAGATTAGTGTATTTGTAAAGACCTACGCCCAGTAGCGTGACTCCGAAGCACCTTCTAAAACCATGTAAAATCAAACATCAGTGCGCTCTCTCTTTCTCTCTCTCACTCTCTCTATCTCATTACCTATTGCTTCTCCTCTCTCACATCACATTTCACACAGACAAAGCTGAATTTAAAAGTTTTTTTTTGTTTTTTTTTAAATCAAACAGGACTCATGATTTGCTTAAAGATGGGAGATAGTCAACTCATTGCCTGGGAGCAGGCGCTAGGCACAACAATTTCGATGGCGACCATCAGGCTAGAGACCCCATTTCATTTTCCGACCCTGATTTCTGAAACTAGTGAACTCTTGTGGCCGAAGGCCATATGGGGCCAACTTAATCTGAAGAAAATCACCAGCTATTGGGTGTAATCATCCGTTTTGTGTCGACCACTCTTCAAACAATCTCATTCTGTGCTCCATAACGCTTCGCCAGCTTGTCTCTTGGTCAGTGGGGTAAAAACGTCAAGAGTGACTTATTTTCTCTTTGAATTTGCCCGACCTTTTTCCAAGTGACATACTTTTACTCGCATGGAGTTCATGGTTAATCATTAACTGTTTATTGGTATCATGTCATTTACCTACTCGCAGCAGAAAGATTATTTTGAATAATGGTACCGGAAGTGGCAAAGGCCGTACTTGTATGTCTACAGTTGGTCACCTCAGTGTACAAGTATTCTATGTCTGTTCGGTATAATTCTGGGACACTCCCAAAGTGCATGTGGGTTAGTGGCACGAGCATGGTTAGGGAAGAAATGCCATTCTTTAGAGTCCTCAGACAATATCTAGGGGACCTCACGCTTCCCAAACCTCACTCCCACTCCAAACCCTGATCCTACTCTTAGCCTTCATGATGCTGTAATACCGTTAACTTGCTACGTTTTGAACAAACAAACAAGCAAACAAGAGGCAAAATATAGAATAATAAACTCAGTCTCAGTGCGCTGCTCACAGTTACACTCGAACTCGTTTATACCAGAACAAATATTAAGATTCAAAGTCTTTATTAGTCTCTTGGCCAGTAACATAAATTCAATATATAAACTACAGGAAATAAAAAAAAAGTGATGATGAAGGGAAAGAAATGAGGAAAGAGAGAGAAAGAAAGAAAGAAAGAAAGAAAGAAAGAAAGAAAGAAAGAAAGAAAGAAAGAACGATCAAAACTGTGTAACTTTAAACATAAAATGTCCAAAGGCCTGATGTGACCTAATTATCATTTGAGGACACGCAAAGCGTTTTCGATATTTACGATTAGCCTTGTAATAAAGATTTCGTTCTCAGTGGATTTGAGTCTATTTCATCATGGAAAAGGCTAAGGAAAGGCGAATCCTTAGGAATAGAACCCCTTTCTGTCTCTTAACATTGAACCTGTCCAGTTCATAACACCTACAAAGGGATTTGCGACCTGTTCCGTTACAGGATAGACTGTAACAGATGCATTTAATTAATACGAGTACACAGACTGTCATCTCGGCACATACCTTATAACTAGTTACTTCAGATAATATAGTGATCGACAAGTATAGCATAGTAGAAATGCAGGGCAGGGAAAGGTGAGGACTATGACCTCGTTGATGTTATAAATAGCTAAAACGGACCATTTTTGGTCTTAGCAGTTCTTTTGTTATTAGATTCCTTGCTGAATGAGGACAGTGTTAATGGCATCGTCAGGAGACTGTGCGTAAAGTATCAATTATTGGCGAGTTTGTGAGGATATTTTTACCTGTAAACAGGTGCGAACGGGACACCTGGAAACAGGACAGGGACAGAACGGAAAAGAGCTGTCATTGCTTTGCTTTTCCCTATTCCATTCTCCTTGAGTCTATAAACAGGGTAAACTAAACAAACGCCATACGCTGGTTGTAAACAGATGTTGTACCGGAAGCCTGTAAATGCACACGAGTAAATGTGACTGTATAATATGTGTGTTGACGAGTTGTGAGTTTGAGACAAACAGCATTATAGGAATTTAATTTCTTTGTCAATACCATTACAACAAGAAACCAGGTTTGTCCATTTATATCAATATTTACGTATGAATGAGTTCAACTGAGAGCTTGCACATTAACGATGAGATCACTTACCATGGTAAGAATTACATTGGTGCATTGGTACTGAATGCACGTGTAGTCACGTTTATCATGCAGAGTTAATATATTCTTACGATGGCTAGAGATCCCGCTCAGTGGTTCAGTGGTGAGGTTCTCCGCGTTGATGTGCAAAGCCGACGATGAGCAATCCCAGCTTTAACGCGCAAGTTCTCATATATCAAAAACAATACGTTGTGAATGTATCTAAACTTATGACATGAAGGTAAAACCGAAGTCGATTATCAGAGATATTGCTATATCGTCATTGTACCCTTTCAGAAATCCTTTAGTGCCTTTCTCATTAGAGCCTGATAGGCTTTCTTTCAATAGCCTTGAGCAGAAAGATCTCCGAATCACCGAACAACCGAGCTGTATATTTTGATAACCCTTAACAGTGAGATCTGGTGAGTACTAGAATGGACATGCTCCCCAGTGCTGATACAAGAGATCAATACTCGTCTACATACTCATTAATTACCTAACGGCGAAAGTGGTTTTCACGCTGGAGAGGAAGGCTCCGCATGATCACCTAGACTGTGCTTAGTCTATGTTACTTACTGATTTCAACTTATGATTCTCGAGAGCTTGCGCATTAATTCTTCATACTGAACGCTACTAAGGAGTCATTCAGCACCGATGCACTAATGTAATTCTTACGATGGTAAGAGACCCCATCGTTAATGCGCAAGCTCTTGTTTGTCATCTAGTTTCTCTTTTCCGTTTTGTCATCACCATCATCTGCCTTCTGTCGTAATCAGTAGCAATCACTTACAACAGTTATTTGTAATACAGCTACAGTAACATTGTACTGTCCGCGATAGGACCTAATATTAAGTTCAGTGCTTGCATTGAAGATAATGAAAGAGTAACTGCCAGTAACTCTGAACCCAGCAACAACAAGTTTAACAAGTTTAACAAGTTTATTGGGAATAAGCCCAGACCACAGCCTTGGCACATGGGCAAAATACAGTATGCAACGGGACAGAACATGGACATTTTAAGCACTACAGCTACTAACATCACACATGTTCACCATCAACATTTGGCATTGCTCATAGTCTATCGTTGTATCTTCTGAAAGCACAATGATTATCTTCATAATCTCATCAGTTCCACGTTCTCTCCTCTCCTTGCTGCCAACAAACTCCTTAACCTCTACCAAAACATTTTCACTGTGGATAATACCTCCTTGCATTCCTCCCTTACGAAGAACAAAAACACCTCCTCTCTACCAACCCCAAACTCTGATTCTCATCTCCCAGGGTAAAACAGACCCCACAACGTCAGAACCCCTGGAATACGGTGGATTCTCCTCTTGCAGAGCTCGCTGCCCTCCGGAAAAACAGTCTCTATTTTCCTTCCTGTCACGTTACAGGGCTGGACATGCCAATGCTAACAGGGTCTGGAGTTCCTGCAGCGCAGCCTGGAAACGGAGCTCCTGTTTGTGGAAGGCTCTTATCCTATCTCTTCACCCGAGGCCAAAAAGATGACAGAAAAGGAGAATTTTGTCTGTCTTGTCCTCAGTCTGCCTTGCTGTCTGGTTGTCTGTCTACCAGTTTGTTTCTGTGTCTGTCTGTCCCGTTGTCCTCCTCTCGTACCTCAGTCTTTTTCACCTATGTCTTCCCTTCCTAGGAATTAATACTTAACGATTCAGGGACAAGTAGTATGAAAATGACTCTTTCACGTTGACTTCTACCCCTTGCCTGAAGTAGATCTATCCAATGCATTTTAAACAAACACAGCTCAGCAGAGAAATGTTTTAGAAATTGGTGTTCTCTTTACCTTCATGCTGCATTACAGGAGTGGAGCCAACACTAACAGACAGGCCCCGATTGACTCAATAATATTAGTCTAGGGCCTATCCAGAAAGGAAACAAAACACTTGTGAATTGTTTGATCTTATTCCTTCACAAACAGTGGCACTGGTGTGTTAGAGGCCTTTCGTGATACAATTCTCAGTTCTTGTTTTTGTTTTTCAAAAAAAGAGGGAGAGAGAGAGAAAAAGAGAGAGAGAGAGAGAGAGAGAGAGAGAGAGAGAGAGAGAGAGAGAGAGGGAGGGAGAGAAAGAGAAAGAGAGAGAGAACGACAAAGAGAGAGAGAAAAAAAAGAAAGAGAGAGAAAAAGAGAAAGAGAGAGAGAGCGAAAGAGAGAGAGAGAACGAGAGAGAGAGAGAACGAGAGAGAGAGAGAGAGAGAGAGAGAGAGAGAGAGAGAGANAGAGAGAGAGAGAGAGAGAGAGAGAGAGAGAGAGAGAGATGTTAACATTTGACTTTTCAAATGCGAGCTGACATGCCAGTAGCCAGTAGCGACATCTTCCTTCATTAGGGATAGATCCGTCGTATCATTTTCAAAGAAATAATGCACTTGTGATTATTTCACGCTTAAGTTTTTCTCTCTCTCTCTCACACACACACATACGCACACACCCATACACCCACACACCCACACACACACACACACACACACCCACACACACACACACACACATACACACACACAGACACACACACAAACTCAGAGACACCTTATATGGGGGTGCGTCCTTGTGCGCGAGTATGGACAGAATGTCCCCCTTCTCGTCTCCTCCCATCAGTCTCGTCCATGTCCTCCCCACTCTTCCACATTGCGCACATATCTCATCTCACTTAGACCCGCATGGAACTATTGATATCCCTGGGCTATGGTGTCATCACTTTCACCAGCGTGGCAGAATGTGGTTACAGGCTGCATTCGAGACGAAACGTTTGTGAGTTCGATTCTCGACCAAGGTCATATTCTAAGTGCCTTGGGAAAACATTTCATTCACATTTTTCTCAGTCCACCTGTCTGTAAAATGAGTACCTGGCTATAGGCAGCAAAATTTTTGTCAGAATGCTAGTGATCAGCGCATGTAAATCGCAGCGGCATTGTATGCACCGTAGAGGTTGGAGAGAATCCTAGAATGAGCAGACTTGCTGCGGTTACAATATTGTGAAGTCGCGTGAGCGGGCACTAGCCTGGATGTGAGACTTATAATGTGCATTATCATTATTTTTACTTTCACTTACAATCTGAAGCCAGACGTTCGTTTTCATCACTTGATTCACTTCATCCTGTAAAATAAGAAAGGAATATGAATACCATTTTATAATGCAAGACATTTCTCAATGTAGTCTAACAACTTAAACCATCCTCTAATTCAAAATTATGTACTGCCTGTCGTAAAGAATTCTAGACTAGTCCCCCACTTCTAGATTTCGGCTTTGAAATCATAACATGATCATGATGAAAACGCACACAATGCTCTGTCAAAGTGCTTTTCTTAAAATTTGCAAATCGATCACCGCAAAATGTTGGGGTGGGCAAAGTTGATCGGGCCATACAGCGCTTTCCACCTTCCCTAATCCCTCTTTCTCTCCGTTTTTATAAGATTAAAAAAGGATGCTTAAGTTTCCAAGTAGGACTGATGAGGAGTTAGTTATTTGTGATGGGCGGTATGAAAAAAGAATAACCAATAGAGAACCAAGATTGGCTCAGCATCAGTCGTATTGTTCAATACATTATAATATCGTTTATAAGTCTTCGAATGAGTTATGACAAAAGCAGTGGGAATGAACTACGATCAAAATAGAGTGATGGAAGAGGAAAGGTGATTCTGGGATACGTGTTTTGCTCCCGTACGTTATCCTGGTGGCAGTGGGTGGTGTTTAGACATAAGTTTGAAAACTTGGAAATTATTGTGTTACACTGGAAGTATCATCTCGGCACTAATGGCTACCATCTCCTAATGTTCAAATTCGATAGTGGAACTTTTTATCAACAATCTTGTGTCGGTGGAGGATATGGCATGAATCAAGGGTGGTATGTATGCTAATAAATGCGGCAAATACCTAAGTATAGCAAATATCACACATAGGTCAGCACACTGTTTTCTAGCTCTTCCGCATCAACCGCAGCCATCTTTAATTGCTTAGAAACTCACACTTCCGTTGCTAAGAATCTCTGAAGGACCGCCGACAGAAAAAACAATGACCGCGCCTTTCGTTCATTTGAATTCCCTGCTTAGTCCCCTCTGGAACTAAAACCATGCCAGATTTTTATCCAGTCGGAACCAGATTGAATGCCAAAAAGAGAGCCCACCCCATCCCCTCATACCATCTCCACAAAAAACACAGTATGTCTGGAGAAGGCTGACTTCGGTCAAGATTTGACAATAAGAGTCAATAAGAGACAAGAAATTTATGACGGACTGTCTATATACTGGATGTATTTGGGTATTATAATTATCATAAATCATTTTACACATATTAGAGCAAGATAAGAAACGATTGATGGAGGCAGTTTTTCGACTGTTCTTTGATAAGTGTTCATCGGGAAAACTATGACCTAAGCGCGGTCACGTGAAATAATATATAATTATGTTGAGAGAAATCTAAGTACTTTTTGCATGGTAAAATTTGACTAAAAGTCCATGGGAGCCAAACATAAAAAAAATCAGTTATTTGAGAGCTAAGGGCTTTTAAAAAAAAAAGAGCCAAACATCTGGTATATGGCTTCGAAAGAGCCAAATCTAACAACTCAGACACACGTAGCCCTGGTTTTGCCAAAGCCCAGCATGCATCACTGGTCTGTGAATGGCGCTGGCGTGGTGAAAAAAAAAAAGAATGAGGCCGTGATTCCCGCCTCTTTCTTCTCTACTCTTCCCTCTCTCCTTGTCCCTTCCACCTGATGCTCAGCTGTTAACAGAATCTGATATCATCTGTCAATAATCTAAGTGCAGATAGAATCGCTATCAAAGTTTTTCTAGCATATATCGTGACAGCGCATTATTTACTGTCATAACAACTTCTGCAAGCTCCCGTCGTTTATCATTGTTTTTTAGCAAAGGAGAGCTCAGCACTGTTTAATTCGGCATAAGGTAGGTCTATGTATTGGATAGCTTATAGCCAAAGATTAAACGAAGAGAATTAATTAAAGTCAACAGCGATAGATCCTTGCTGATTGAAAACAAAATGTTATAACTGAGAAGTTATCAGCAACGTAGCTTGAACAAAGGCAGCATGAAACTGACTTTAATAATGACTGAATTTCCCGACGATTCAGTTTAACAATGGTTAACAAAGCACCTCAACTATTAAGGTGAGGATTAACAAAGTCAATAATGCGTAATTTTCTAAACTGTCACGATCCTGCCATAGCACAAACTAACAGTACTGAGAGTCAACAATCCTAAACTATTACAGTGCAGCAATAGCACAAACTAACAATAATGGGAGTCAACATTAAGATTTAAGACAATCAATGATTCAGACCAATAGTATGGATTAAGCTCATTGATATTGAAGCCAACAGTAAACAAGGTTATCAGTGATTAGAATCAACAGTGATTAAATCTGGAAAGAACAATGGAAGACAAAACACGACGAAAAAAATAGGACCACGTAGACTACAACTTAAAAGCTTTTACTTGGGACTGAAGGGTTGAAGTGGACACGAAACAAATCAAATTTACAAGAATACAACATGAATTAAATCTGGCTCAAATGGGTCAGAAAACCACGACAGCTGGGAGGTGACTGATGAAAACACATCTCTCACCACGTTGATAATCTGACTAAGGGCCAGATTAAATCGGATTTCCAGGGAATCGTTGGTGTTGACCACTGGTCGAATTAGTGGATTGTAGCCATTCTTCTCAAACAAGTCGTACACCAGCCGTTTCTCGTTTTCGCCTGAAACCAGAAAAAATAGAAAAAAGGTTGGCTAGAGTCTGTTCTTAATGAAGGGTGTAAACAGGACAGGATGTCAGATGCACGTGTTTGGCCGCGGGTAGATGACTACGGGTGGGATTAAGGGTAAGGTAGGGGTAGGGGAAGGGAAATAAAAAGTGTATGGAGTGGACAGTGTGGTGAAGTGGTAGAATGCAAGGGATGGGTGGGAAGGAAAGGGATAGCAGAGGCAACAAAAAACAATTTAGATAATATGTACTAATGTCGGCCATACGAGGATGCTTGGGCTGGAATTGAGGAAAGGAGGATAGGGAATAGAAAGTGAAATGATATGAGTGGATAGTGCTGTTGAAAGACAGAAAGAAAGGGATGGCTAGTGAAAAAGGGGTTAGGAGAGCAGAGTCAAGAGAGAAATAGTTTCAGATACATATGCTTGTGTCTGCCAGAGAGAGAGAGAGAGAGAGAGAGAGAGAGAGAGAGAGAGAGAGAGAGAGAGAGNGAGAGAGAGAGAGAGAGAGAGAGAGAGAGAGAGAGAGCTTGGTGAGGTGGAGACAGGGAGTTGAGGAAGAGGAGATGGGGAATAGAGGATCAATGATATGCGTGCACAGTCTGGTGAAGAGACAGAAAAAATCAGAGTAAGGAAGGAAGAGAATAGTACAGGAAATGAAAAAACAGTTTAACATATGTCTGGTAGTGGGAGAATGGCCCAGGGTTGGAAGGGGAGGGGTGGGAATGGAGGTGAATAATACAATGAAGAGATAAGAAGGAAGAAATGCTCGACAAGGGAGAAGATCGCACAGGAAACAAAAGTCATTTTTAGATACATCAGTCTGGCAGCAGAAGGATGCTTGGACCGAGAGGGGGAGAAGTTTCTGAATACAGAGAAAAAAAAGATGAGAATTTTTATTAAAAAAGATATGCTGAAAAGGAACAGGAGGGGCAAATCAAACGGTAACGGAGAAGGAAGAGCACCACAGAGAGGAGAAAAAAAAAAGACGTTAAGACAAGACCTCTTTTTTTTGTTTGGGACTGAATGGAGATATCAGACAGCAAAGGAATAATTATGAGACGTTAAGACGTCTGACCAGTGACTGGTGACTGTTTGTTTGGAGGGATGAGGGAGGGCTTTTATTTCTTTTTCATGAGAGAACGATGAAGATAGCTGACGAATGAGAAGAGGTGTAGTCAGAAGGTGATGGAAAAGATCAAGAGATAGTCAACTGTAAGGAAGATGACAAGGAGAAAGGAAATAAATACGACCTCATATACATTACTACGTCTGGCTATCGTTGAAAGGGGACAGCTTGCAGGAATGCCAGACTTTCTTTCGAGGGGAAGCTAAATTGCTTACAAAAAAAAAATGCCAAAAAAGAGCCAAGTCATGTCTGGAAAGTGCCTACTGGGGGTCAAGATTTGACACAAGACAGAGAAACTACTACGAACTGTCTATGAATTGGATATATGTGGGTAATGAGATTATGATTAAATTTTCTACACATTTTAAAGTCAAATAAGAAGGAATGATTATTAAATGGAAACAGAGATTGTGTTCATCGGGCAGTTATGACAGAAGCCCCAACTCCTGAAATACGAAATAATCTGAGAGAATTATGAGTATTTTTTATGTAGGTAACTATTTAATTTTGGTCGAAAGTCCGGTGGAACGAGCCAGTTATGTGAGAGCCAAGGGCTTTTTTTTTAAAAAAAAGCCAAACATCTGGTATTTGGCTCTGAAAGAGCCAAGTCTGGCAACTCTGCCAGCTTGTCCTAAATGACGTAATATAAAGCCAAATCAGACAATGTCTGGCCGCTCGCGACGGTTTCATGGGAGCAGGGAAAGATTGAGTATTAATGAGTAAGAAAAGTACATGTATACGACAAAACGAATGAGGATGGGGACCTAGATAAACTAGAAGGTGGGAGAGGGCGAAATGAGAGATGGATACAGGATAAAGGATCACGTAAATAGCTGCACAGAGGATAGAAAACATACGAGAAGGCAGAAAAATGGCAATGGAATACAATGCAAGAGATGAGGAAGCGAAGTAAGATGACAGACAGACAGACAGACAGACAGACAGACAGACAGACAGACAGGCAGGCAGGCAGGCAGGCAGGCAGGCAGGCAGGCAGGCAGGCAGGCAGACAGACTGGATGAGTTTGAAGGGGCTGACAGAGGATACATTCAAATGTCGGTGAACAAACAGCGGCCCCCAAAAACCCAAAGTCTTGAGTGATATAACATTCCTGTGATGCATTATATAACAATATTTCTAACACACTCGCCAGTAGCGATTCATGGTTAATATTGCATTCGTCACTGAATGTCACAGCATGTCCTGTTTATAGCCATTTGCTTGTAAATTAATACTTTATGAAATCTCAAAGACAGTAGGTGTTTAATGCTCATACATAGCACAATATGTCCGCATTTAACATACCTTTAAGAAGTAAGGTCTATAATTACTAAAGGGATTTCGGTGAATAAAATTAAGGTTAAATGATTGCAATGAAGTGGGATCGTTCGCGTTACGAGGAGTAGAATAGCTCTGAAAGTCATCTGAAAGAAGGCAAATTCAACCCAGTGAGTTACCGTAACAAAAAGACCGATAATATCACTTTTCTCTCTTTCTGTTCCTCCTTTTATTAAAACGAATTGTACACGTACACTCACCCCAGCTAAACGGTTTGAAAACCCCTTCAATTCTTTAACCATCAACTTCTGCAGTGTGCATCTCTTACAAAAAAAAATGTCTTGAACTTGATTTTCATAAACTTAACGGCGAGCAACAAAAAGAAACCAAACTGGATCAGACAGTAAAGTTGACACTGCATGGCACTGTTCTTAGAGTAAATAACTGTGGTGCCGTATGTAGCAACTGCAGTAGCTTAACCGGAAGCTGATGATGGTCGAAAAGACTTTCTTTGCCTTCTTTCCTCGTCAGAATTTGAGATGCTAATCTTACGTTAACTTCAATGCCATAAATGTGCTAAATGTCTTCAGTGGATACGAGTTTGAAGTCAAAACCTCTCTTCTTCACCTTCCCTCCCTCACTCTCTCCCTCCCGCTACCCCCCCCCCCCCCCCNCCCCCCCCCCCCTCACCTTTTTTTGTGTAGGGGCTGTAGACGTAAGGTATACGGTCCTTATACCGACTACTGAACGCTGATTTTTACAGTCTTGTTTACAAAGTTGAATACATCGACTGGTTTGGGTGAAAATCGAATATCTTAACTGTACCATACAATAATATTACACAGAAAATCGACTTTCAGTTTATACAGCTGATTTGCTGTGAAAGTAATGATTAAGAACGACTGTCTGTTACAGAAAGCTATTTATTCGCAGATATAACTACTTTCGACTAATCACTTCGTTACTCACGGCTGGCAAAGCGCTTGAAGGGTTAAGGAAATAGTTACACAAAAATAAATAAATACAGCCTTTGCGTTCACTGTACAGATCACAAAACGTTACTAGAGAGCCCAGACCATCAATTCGTGGATGCTTTCGCCATTAATTTCCTCGCTGATGAGCGACTTCAAAGTATCGCGAGGCCCATAACGTTCAACCCTTGTTATTAGCGCTGAAATCTATTTCTCCTCTGTCTGAGATCTTTGCCTCAGAAATAAACTACGGGGGGAAGTAGTGAATAAATCCTGTCGCGACGTTTTCTCTTCATGACTAGATAGAGACTTTAAGTCTCTCTCTATTACACGGTCATCGAGCGCTGGTTAGTCAAAATTCCTCGCCTAGTTTATTATACCGATATAAAAAAAATGTCCAATAGATCTAGATGTCAGTCTTAAAAAATGAAGAGGAAGCGGAAATAATGTGTCTGGTGGGCCATTTCCACTGTCCACCTCAGAGACCAAAGTTTAATGGCATGCTCTATTGATTACATTTCTTCAACACTGCCTATCGGCAATATTCAGAGACCCTCCCATTTACTGCTGGGTTCATGCTTAGGGAAAGGGGTTGACGGTAGTGATGAAAAAGCACCCATGGGACACCCCCTAGACATTACCATGATCCAGGAAGTCTCTCAAGTATGATTTCTCTTTCGTAACCCTGCCCCTAAGCCTTGATATGACTCTGCTCGTCAATACATGATGATGTTATCGCTTCTCCAAAGACAGAAGATCCTTCTCAAAAACTGATCCTCAGACAGACTTCAGGACAATCAGCAGCTGGTCCACCCAAGAACGGAGCAAATCAGAGAAGAAGATCATAATGCTAAGAAGTTACTGTCTGTCTGTCTGTCTGTCTGTCTGTCTGTCTGCCTGCTGCCTGGCTGGCAGCCTGTCTGTCTGTCTGTCTCGCTCCCCACTCCCAAATCAATATCGATTGTAAGTATTGACACCAGCTTGTTTACAAGTACTCAGAGAGTGGCGGATCTAGAGTAAGGACACTCTAGCACCGTCGGCGCTCCCTCCTCCTCCCTCTCCCCCTCCCTTTCCACCCACGAGAGCGGTCACTCCGGCTGCGTCTGGTCTATGGAAAATAACTATTCATGTTTAACTATAAGGAGAGGGGAAGGACGGGAGAGGGATGGCGGGTTGCCACCGGATGAAGTGTTCCGAACCAATGTAGTCACAAGAGGACAACTATGCTATGTTGGTATTGAGGCCATTATCTCCAAGTCATTATCATCGATACTAGATGGTGTTTGAAGCACCTTTCACAATGACAACAGTTTTCATACTTTGTGTAGATCGGCCATCCCTTCAGATCGTTACACTGAAACAGATACTGCACTATGCAGATAGGCCAACAGAGGACAGTGCTTGATATAACTGCTTTAAACTGAGCGACAGGCGGTATGCAGACAGAAAGATCGATCGACTGATCAATCGATCGACTAACCCGCCAACAAACAAACTGACCGACCGACCTATCGACTGACCGACCGACCCAGAAGTCAGACGTGAGAATGCAGGCAAATGGGCAATCAAAAAGACGGACAGGCAGACAGACCCCTACAAGCTCTCACATACAATTATGTTCACTCATTGCTTCGAGACCTAATATTTCCATTCCTCTGTGAGAGTTTTAGAAGAAAATTCCTTTCCCCGCTATCACAAAGATATTAATTACCTAGTCATACATTTTCGGATTCAAAGATCCAGTGATCAGGGGAAATTAGAGAATTTAAGAAAGTCCCTCCAAGCAGGGAAAATATTAATATGTCAGATTTGAGATATTGCCATTGAAACTCTGGGAACTACTTTAAGACAGCAGTGAAATCGGTATTGTGCGAAATCTGTATTTGATACGCAGATAAGTCTGGGCCAGTTTTGAATATTAGCTTTCATTTCTACAGAAAATTTCTCATGACTTCATGTAGTTTATGAAATCAAAGATTAAATTAAATTTATCGCATATACAGTGTCAGCGGTAATATAATATAATATAATATAATATAATATAATATAATATATATAATNATATAATATAATATAATATAATATAATATAATATAATATAATATAATATAATATAATATAATATAATATAATATAATATGCAGTAAACTAGACATGCATCAAGTCCTCAGCCAGGCAACTGCTGCTGGCACAGCTTCATAGTATTATTTACCCAATAGGCCCAGGTCATCTAATAACTTTCCCAGCTCCTTGGTCATTTTCTAGGGGCTAATCACTGGCAGAAAGACAATATCTTTAACTGCCTATTGTCAGGAACCCATTGTACAAACGGAATAGTTTGAGGAAAATGTTCCCAAAATGCTTTCTCAATATATTTACATTTTACCCATTGAGAGAATCGAACTCCCGGCTCTTTGATCTTGAGTTTAAGGTGTAACCATTCGGACACGTTGCTCCATAGCATTAGATACCAAGGATAATTCGATAGAAATCATTTTAGAAGTCAGGCATACGCAGAAAAAAAAGCAATTTGGAGAATTGCTGGGAAGCGTGTGGAGATAGTCTTGTTAACCTCAGCCACCCACACTCTCACAACACACCAAAATCAACACTGACAGTTACTGTCAATATATCTTATGACGGTACCACCCTGCTCTCCTTTGGGAAGTGGTCAGGGTCCCGAATTCTATACAAGTCAGAACCCACCGCCTTCCAGTTTGAGGACCCATGACTAGTTATTGTGCTCTATGCCCTGTCCTATTTGGTCACGCGATAATTACGTCATTCGGTGTAATCAATATCATGCCATCAAGGAACGATAATCAGTCTGTCTTATGGTCAGCTGCACTTCTAAGAGTATGGATGTGTGTGTGTGTGTGTGTGTGTGTGTGTGTGTGTGTGTGTGTGTGTGTGTGTGTTAATTTGTGTGTGTGTATTTTATCCTTCCTTCTCTCCTTCTCTCTGTCTTTTTCTCTGTATACGAGAGCTGGAGTAGAAGGGGAGAGAAAGAGGAGCAAGGGCGAAACGGGGACTGATCAGTTATTCGGAAATTATTTTGAGTGTTGGTGGGGGTTGGTCATCCGACTGATTCAAATGAGCTGATGAATCCCATGAAAATGAGACAAGGATAATGAATAGATAGGAGAAGTCATAAATAACATAGTGAAAAAAAAAGACCTGAAATAATAGAACAAGTTCATAAATAAATTCAACCAGATATTACATGCGGATTAAGTTAAATATTGAAGATAGTAAGTTGTGGAAAATGTATAATGCTAAGCCATTTACATGACATGTTAACATTCACGAAATTAACATTCATCCCCATCACCTTTTACGTGTTGTGGACATAATACTGTAAATATTATCATCCACTTTTTCATATCAGACTCTCGCCACCGCATGCAAAGTCTCCCAAAGTACTTGTAGAGAAGATCCTTGTACTATTTGTCAAACACAACAAAACAGTCAAAGTGCCCGCTCTGAGGCATTTCTTGCAATATTATAGTGCTCACGAGCAACATGTGCATGCATGAAATAGTTTAATCTTCATCACCATCTTAGAGCGTAATAACAAACGGTCGTGGTGTTCCAATGTGCCTTGAGTCAATCAGGTTGTGGTCAGAAGTCCGTTAACGCTTCCTCCTATCTAAATAGCGCTACTTTTCGTAACAGGAGGGACAGTTATCGGACTGTTTTATTGAAAACCGTTAACGTAAACGTCATCAGGCGATTCCCAACTCACATAATCAACTGTGACCACATGTTGAGCGGCAATCTCTCTCGGCCTCAATTGCTTTAGCCGTTACTTGCCCCGTTTCCCTTCATATCCAACCCCTTCCCACCCCTTTCTTCCCCCTCCCCACCCCACTCCACCCTCATGTGAAAACGGGGGATATGATCGTCCTTCACACATTTACACTAGTCTTTTCATTATACGTTCGATTTAAATCTTGAACCGGAGCCCATGAAACTAAACACCATATGGCAATATTTCCACAGTGCCAGGGATTCGTGCTACGCACTCCGCACTTCGCACTCGGGAAGTTTTTGCCATTTGTAGCTTTAATCCACTGAACTGAAAGATAACTAAGCAAGCCAGTCCAACGGCTTGGAAACTTCAAGTGCAAGAAGTACACTATTTTCGCCTCTGACATTGCATACACGTGTAGGTTAATAATATTTTCCATATATTCATCCTGTTGCAGGCAGCTGGCTGGAAATTTAAAAGAAAAAAAAATGAATGGCTTCTATTGTTCCAGAGAAATATCAGCCCCCCCTTTAATTTCCGCTGTCAAATATTAGCTCTACATTATCTGTACCTGCAAAACAGGAGAAGATGAGGAAAGAGTGTGCGATATGGACGGCACAGGCCGCTTGGCAAAGATGAAAAAGGGAATGGTGAGATGGTAGCGATAGCAGAGCGGCCCTCAAACGCCGCTGATGGACATGCAAGAAAACCACAGCCAGGGCATATGTTAGGGTTGGCATTCGCAAACCAAGGCACAGTGCTTAATAGATTTGCCAGTGCTCTTTGCGATAGGCGACCCTTGAATTCTGGTCAAAAATGCATCACCAAAATGCGTAGCATAGTGGCCTACGCTGCTTTGAATAATAACATGTTTAAACTGAAACCAGCCCAGATCAACAAAATTAAGGTTGTCATAAATTTGAAACCTATGGTTCTGCTCATTTCGAGTTTATGGGGTGTTCGTGATTGTGAGTAAAATTTACTACAGCAAAGCACCGAGTCCGTGGATGACTTCGAGTAAATGAGCTTTGGGAGCGGCATGTTCTATTGGAATTTATGGACAACGATAGGGGCTTACATGACATGATAGGAGAAATCCCGGCAGTGTAGAACGATCACAGAATGTGTCGATTTCAGACGCTGTTACAAATGGAGAGAATTACGTTTCGTTCTAATTTTATTACTATTGTTAGATTATGCGTTACCCTTGGACATTAACGTTTTGTACACTATTTCGGAGCCTTTTCTTTTCTTAGACAGTAGAGCAACAAACAATCCCACGCTCGGCCATTTCTAAGCGCTTCTGAAATCGGGTAATTTGGATCAGCAATGCACAGTCCAGACGGTGGGGACGGGGGNGTGAGGGTGTGAGGGTGGGGTAGGTGGGGCGGCAATGCATCCTATGAACCCAATGAAAATAAGGAATTTCATTTATACAATTATCTCCATGTATAAGAGAAGATAGCGGAGGATAATAACTGTTTTCTGGTTGCTGCACCGCGCTACTGATAATTTTACCACGTCCCCCATGAGAACTTAAAATATTTGAGCGCGCCAGATGTGATAATGCATCCCGGACGTGAAGCTCAGATCTGTTCAAATCGACAGAAAATATATTAATTTCCTGACAGCCATGGAAAAAGCTGAGGCCTGATGTAGAAACGTGGCCGCTGTGCCCTTCAAAACATGTGTGATGAGTGACGCCGTTTTGGACACAGCGCCAGATTTTTTTTTTTTTTTGGTTTGGGGGAGTGGGGCGCGGGGGAGAGGCAGGCAGGGGTAGAAAGGATGAGTAAGGCAGTAACGTTTCTGAGTACTGATACTTAAGAAATTCGATTGTTTCGAAACTTTGAATAAAAATGGTGGATAATGTGTAACAAGGGGGAATTTTTTTCCATTTCTTTGAAACTATTCTTTTTCATGTCTTGCCTCACTAATCCGGCTACAATGATCTTGCATGAAAAACATTGGAACTTATTTTGATCCCCATTCGTATCTTAGTAACAGCCTATATGATGTTTCACCATAAAGTCTTCAGCGACTTTTTAATCAAAATTATATCAAAAGCATCGAAATTAATTCAGTATTTTCCTAGTCCGATCCTAAGTACCAACCCAGCTACTAGTGTCCTCAGTGTAAAGCCAGTTATTGATATCAATAGGTATAGGAAATATTGGAAGTATTGAAAGTTTCGAAATACCTATCCGGTTTTTGTTAACAGAATCGAAATACAGTCGGTACGTTCCATACTTAAAGACAGAAGACTTAAGTATCGTGATACTTCAAAATGGAACAAGTCGCCCACCACTACTAGAACCTAAGATGGAGATGCTCACGGACGAGTTGACAGAGAATTTCTACATGATTGCCAACAAGTGGCGGCCTTACATGGACGAAATGAAACGAGTGGGATACTTCTGTCTTTCGGAAAGGGATATGATGGAATCTGAACCAAAAAAAAAAATAAGAGGGATGGGGAGATGGAAAGAAATGAGATGGAAGTGAAGCCGGTTCAAATTTCTCATGGTGGTTTTGCGCCATCATAATGTGAACATTGTTAGAAAATGGGGCGACAAAGTGCTAATGTCAACTTTTGCCATCCTCCTCCTCACTTCTCATCTAAATCCTTGCCTGTCTCTGACAATTTCGTCCAGCACAGGGGACAAGAAAAAATGTTTTTTAGAACAGGAAAGGGGGCGATTCGTTTACTCTTGCCTGTATTGATCTGAATTCTCTCTATGACCAGAATGAGAAATTGGCTCCTAAATTTGCTATCCTATCAAGGTCTCCGCCTAATTGGCCGAAACACATGAAACCCGTTGGTGATAATTCCATCCTCCCCAGGACCTCGAGAGCACTATGAATTCTTTTGGCGGGTGCTGTAAAGAGACAAGTGTCCTATGGTCTAACCGCTTCTTTACAACCAAGCAGTCTCCAAGCTCCGTTTCTGAATAACCCATTCAAGAACTGCGCCTATAAATCAGATTACTGTAAGGGCACTACCAGGGATGTCGAGTCCTGAGAGAGATGGTCTAATCCACCAACTCGTGGAACTGGTTAAAACATTATGAAATGTGTCGTGAAAATTGTCCATAACATTACGACAGGAACATCATTATCCAATAAATCGACTATAGCCAATGAAATCTGTCGCCCGTGTGTCACAGTGGAATAGCTATTCCAGCTTGCTAAAGCTTCCTCTGAATAGCTGTGTCTCAAGGGTCTACTAGCGCTGTTGTCAACACCAATTCTCATTACCACAGAAGTCAGTCTGAACTTTAATAATCCATTAACTTTATGCGTTGACGTATTTGAAGAAGTATTGAACTACTTATTGATAGAGGGAAAAAACATAAATCTAAATGATATCATAAGTTTCATCATATTAATCATCATCATCATTTTCATTATTTGCAAAACATTTACCCGCACTGGATCTTCCTCCTCATCATTATCTTGCTGTAAACAATTTATTTTATGGAAGACAATAACCCTGGAGGAAAAAACGAGTTAAATCAAAAGAACTTATCTTAAGAAATATAATAATAATATTATATATATATACATAAAATACCGTCATCGTTATTACCAACAGTATAATTAGCATAAGTAACACAATGAACAGCAACAATCACCTGCACGATAATGACAACTGGAGTCGTTACAAAATCCACACCAGCAGCTGTATACCGTCAACATAGATCTATGTATTCTTCTTTATTTGTTTTCCTTTTGTTTTATTTTTGGCTTTGTTTCTCACTTCACGTTTAGTTCGCTTCGGGAGTACAGTATTGTTAAATGCAAGTGCTGCTAATTTCATCACAATGTTCACACGCTCTCTCTTCACTCTCCGACTCTTGATAATCTTCTTTTCAAGATGTTGCGCACGCCCTTGCACCGTTGCAAACATTTCGGTAGGACCCTGGATTCCCAATATTTTCAAAACACTATTTTGTATCGACTTTTACCAGAAGTTTTTGGATAGAGGACCCAGCACCATTGCGAAACTTCCACACTGAAGTTGTTGTGTGGATGATAAGTTATGACGCAGTTCCTTGTTTAAAGCTTTCTGGGTCATCATTCTCTTTGCCTTGGACATCTCCGAAATATCATCAGAGACTAACTTCATGCTATTAAATGTATTGCAGTGACCGCAAAGCAAACCTAATGCGGTTTTCTTGTGCAGGGCTATCAAGTTTCTCTGTATTCCTGTCTAAAATTTCTACTTTTATTTTTCACAACTGTAGCAAAGAGAGCGAAATGTCTGAAATTGCCTTACATACTATTGTCATACCATTTATCAGAATCCTCACTGATACCATGAGGAAAGCAGCTCTGAAGCATACGGCTTACTAACTCTGACTACTCTGAGATCTGAGCATTAAATGTAAAAATGGGGTTTTATACTATACTGCCATCCAAAACTGGTCTCGTCAAAAATCCATACTAATATCCCCTTTCAAATGCTTATGGCATTGTGAATGATCGGAATCAGTCGCCTGTCTGAGGACGTCTTCCTGTGTTAGCCAATCCTATTACTATTATTTAGTCCTCTGGCTTAGGTTGTTGTTCTAGTTGTGAGATCACAGCACAAGGGCTCATGACAACGTTGGTATTGTAGAAAACTGGCCTCAGAACTGGCCTATTGTTACGACAGTTCAATTTATAAAGTGATAGCCCGCGTCAATTCAGAGGATTATCTACAATAGCTTATGGCTGGAGGAAGTCACACCAAATGGCACAGCTCAATAATATAGACTGCCCATACCCAGTTCACTTCGAGTTTCAACCAGTATTGCTCAAGAACGGTCCACTGGTGAGCACTGGTGACCTGATATGCAAAAAGACTCCAAGCCAATTTCCTGTTTACAACAGTGGTTCACTGACACTGAAATGTCTGTCTACACCTGCCAGTCTTTGGCTCATTCCCTTCATTCCAGCACATGTGTGGAAAGAAGAACTTTCCCACCCACACGACTGGAACACGTGTAGTACGTTTTTCACCCCATTTCCTGACACTAACGCAACTTGGCACAAGAAATGACTATTTACTGATAACAGCACTGCGTGTACGCTCAAGGCATGGCAGGCTTGTTGCTTTTTTTTTGCTATGGAGTGAGTTTCAGGTGCACTGGGCTTGAAGCGCTAATGGGGCCCTCTATGTTTACATGTGCAGGCAGGCATAACTAATGAATATGGCATCATTATCCTTATCATCATCATTATCAACATCAACATCATCATATTCATTATCAGCATTATCATCACAACTATGCAGAACCAAATGTGAAGCACATGGCAGCAGGTCGGTCATTACCCCCCAGTTCTCCACCTTCACACCTCCTCATAAATTAGACTTGTCCACAGTCTCCAATTCTTTCTTTTATTTATCAAGACATATTTTACCTTACCCTTGCGGTTCTTACTCAAGACCTCGAGGCCTCATCTGAGGCTGAAAAGCAATGACCAAAGCTGTATGCAAGCCTCTTGTATAGATCTACCACTGTTAACGCCTAAACACCGCCATTTCCCACTTCTGAATTCATCTATCTGATAATTAGAAATACATGTATACTGAATTTTTTCCAGATGTCGATAACACTGAAAACACATATTATTGCTGATGGCTGGTAGAATCGATCCCTCATTATGTAACAATCATGTTCGTCATCATCACCAGCAGCAACAGCACGGTCTGGAAAACCCCCTCTGAACATTTTGAACTCAAGATCCTTTTTCACAGGGAGATTCTTCACTTGCATTATTCCCATAGGACTAATAGATTAATAGATTAGGATTTCAAAACATACATACCTCAAAGATGAATTTTAAGATCAATAACATGTCAGAAGAATTCAGGCAAATGAAAACATTCTATTTCATAGATTTATATTTTATATTCGAAGATCAGGAACAGGGGAAAGTAACAAAACACACAGAGTTGAAAAGATTATAGCTGCAAAAAAAGTTCACAGGTAGGATGTCTAAATATATTAATTAAGACAAAAGGCTCATTTTCCTCCCAGTTTAAAACCTGTCATCATGTCATGCGTAGTGAATGGATGTAAAAGGATGTATAGTGGAGTCTGGGATTTTGAAATTTTTCACTTTGTAAGAAAATAGCAGCTTATGCACGACTGGCAGCACGGTCATTTCAAGCTAAGCTGTAAAGCAAATAAAAATCGAGATAGGTTTATCAGCATCAATACCATCGACATCACCAGCATTATTTTCATAGTTATTATCATTATCGTGGTAAGTGTTATCGTTTGAATTAAAGAACATTATGCGCAAAAATGGAGATTGGAGATTAAAAGCTTATAAGGCTAAGTCAAGTTGAAATAAATGCATATGATTACTATAGCAATTTCACTAATTACTTTTTACATCCTTGGTATCTGCTTCATTGTTTGCTCCTAGGTATGTATATACAAGACTTCATAAAGAAGTGGACTGACTTAGAGAAAGAGAGAGAGAGAGGAAAAAAAAAAGATTACACAAAAAAATCGATAGAGGAGAGATCATCAACATCAACAATGGCAGCAACAACAACCATAATAGTTATGATGCTAAAACACTATTATGTTTACCATTCAACCTACTATATTAGTAACTCCATGTAATATATTATATCCACATATTGATAAAAAGAACCATACAAATTACTCATATAGTTTCTACTCCCCCATGAAATAATTATACATCTTACATATATTTCTGTGTGTATTTGCTATTAGTCTGTTTCACACGAGAAATACACATTATACATTCATAAAAAGTTAAAGTACATCCCTCTAATCTGGATTAATCGATTTTCCACATTTTTTTTTCAGTACACACAACAACAACATGTTATTGATTACCTCTCTCGTCTAACATGCCCTGAACTCGCGTGCAAACTGCTATAACTGTGATCACTGTCAAGAGAACCTTGAATGTACCACATCTTTTGTTGGAATGTAAACAATTCATCTCCATAGTTCACGAATTACATGAGGAGACTTCACTTTCGATAGGAGCCAGCACTGCCTGGTGTGTCCATTGCACTGGAATCAACACATCTTACGGAGAATTCACATTCACAAACAACGGGTCCATCGGCGAAAGTTTTGTTTTTATGGAATCTTCACAGTGGTATCAGCAGCTCGTGTACTTGTTTTGTCACTAAAAATATAGGGTCTTTTGCGCATGTCCGAGTAGTTAACTTCCTGTGAACTTGAAAACATGGTTTCATGACTTTACCTATTTCATCACCGTAGAAACGAGGTCTACGCAAACAGCACGTGGAGCTAAAAATACGCAAGCGTTTCCCACCATTAGCAATCCAGAAGGCTTATTCTAAATCGCTGACTTTAGTTACAAGGGAACGAATGCAGTGAGAGAATGCCTCGGGTGGCCGGTCGAAGCAACACGATGTAGTCAAAGGGAGAGAAAAAAGGCGATCGTGAGCTGGTACGCTTCTCCCTGTGCTCTGCTCACAGCTGCTGCCATCGAGAGAAAAGGTGCGGGAGTATACAGGGCAAAGATGAGCGAAAATATAAAAAAAAAATACGATGCGTTGGGTTTTACAAAGGTAGTTGGCATAATTTCGAAATATTATCAGTAAGGCATTCTTTGGATGTTTTCGTATTGATGATCAAGTAATACGGCATGTATTGGCACCCCAGGAAACATTTGGCGTTTAATTAAAGTTGATTTTGGCATGTTGAAGTAACTAGGTCGTTCATTGATGGCAGAGATAAGCACTCTAGCTGAGAGGGCTGAATATTCTTTTAAATAAAGCATGATTTATGTGAATGAAGATAACCATTTTTTATGGAACTTTCACGAAAGCATTTACTTGCCTCTCGCCGTCCCATACCTGTAACCATTTGTGCTATATGTGAGGGCTTGATTCTTCATTTTTTGTCTTCCTTGTTCCACATTCTAACCCTGTATTCGACACAGGAAAAGGGGTGAGGGCGAGGGGGTGCATGATCTCTTGAGGATATTGAATGAAAACAAAGGTGCTAATAGGGCATGAGAAGGCGTTGCAGGAGTGTTGATACTGCTTCTTAAGTGGTATTAAACCTTGCATGAGAGCAAGGGGGTCTCTACTAAGTAGGATCGCCTACTGAGGGCGATAAGTAACGGATTATAAGTTCGCAATGGATCTGGGCAGGCGATAGCGTGACCAAAGTAAATACAAACGTTAAACAGTAGAAGGAACAAGGAATTGGGGAGAGTAGAAAAAGAGGGGAGCAGGAGAAGAAGGAGTGGGTGGAGAGAAGGTGAAATGGTGATGGTGGCAGTAGCTGGAGATGGTCGCGGTAGACAGAAGAAGAAGAGTGACGCTGGTGGAATGGTGGAGGAGAAAGAGGATGAGAAACATTATTGTGAGCGATGATAATTTATTGACGATCACAATTTTTGCACTTACGACCAAATGCCAAGCATATAACTCTTTGGAGATCTTGCAGATTTCCTTGCAATTCCTATGACAATGAGATATTTTCTTTTAAAATATATAATACATCTATAATAATATAGTCTGTATAAATCAGTGTAAAATGGCTCTCAAGATTTTATTTATTACAAACCTATTCTGTTGTGTTTTCTATCTTTCTCAATTAAAATTGTTTTTATGCAGTGTGTTGATGGTATTGTTCCGGGAACCTAAGGAAGGAAAGGTGAATACTCTATTGGCTCTTGGCACTGACTTGATACATAACGATAAGTGCATTCTCTATCATATACACATAGATTAAAAGACGTTATTGCTTCCACGGTGACCGTAGGGAGCGTGCAGACAGGCTCATTTCCATACATTGAGACAGTTTTTCAACCATATACCAACGCACTTTCCCCAAAGTCTGTCATAAGATACCATTATGATCTTTGTGTTTGACGTGACTGCATTGCTGAGGAAGACAGAAAAAAGAGAAGCAAATGCGCTTGGAGACATTACTTCCTCTTTCCTTGGGATATAAGGCCAATATCTCTTCATTTCATAAAACCACTTATACTTTACTGGAAGCACAAGCACTAATAGGCATTGCGCAGTGAGAAGCTGACAGGCCAGTACCGGTGCATTATTTGCTTTTTCGGTCCTTTAATCATTAATGAGAACACTTTAGAATGTTTCCAGAGCCTCAGTATCTAAGCACCCCTCGCTCGTGCTCGTGAAGGGCGAAAAGAAGTTACTCAACATGGGTGTAAATGTTCTCCGTAAAGCGACCACTCACGGGTGAGCTCGCTCGTACAAAGGGCCGCGCTGGGTGGCCGAGAGGACTGATCGATAACTGAACGCGCGTCCGAGTATTGATGCGAGTGGCTAGGTAGTAATTTGTGTCCTACCTCCGGCTCACGAAATAAACCTACACTGGCGGGCCGTGTGCAAAAACAAATCCTGGCTGGGCTCAGATAGCGCTGGATATCGATGTGGAATTGGAGATGGCCTGAAACTAGATCGCAGGAGTTTTTTGGGTTTTTTTTTGTTAACAAAGGAATGTGAAAAGAAAGTTTCATGACGACAACACAGGCAGCGAAGGGCGTAAAATAAGAACATTACCGCTTCAGCTTAAGCTTCTGGAATCTTCTCTGTTGCTCCTTGAAGACATATTTTTTCGTAGACTGAAGAAGGGTTTGGAGGAATATGCAATGACTTGGCATGCAACAGTTTTGTTTGCATAAAGAGACAAAATCATCATAAAATGTATAGGGCTCACGTTTTTTGGGTTCTTTTTTTTAGTTCATAAGTGACACGAAAAATGTTTAATGAATCGGCCTCAATCTCATGAATAAAATAGTATCATTATTCTCAGTCATCTGATTTGTGGAATAATTATGATCTTATGATGTACATCATGACATAACTAGTTCCATGTGGAAAGCATCGCCAGTTTATTTTGAAGTTTGGACCTCGTATGGATTGTTATGGCACATGTGGCATTTACAGATGCAAACTGAACAGGCTGTGAAGTTCACAGCTAGTTCGTAGCATGCCATATGATCATTTTATCAGGATATGCCATATAAGCGCAAACATACCTCTGCCAAAGCGGTCCATATAATGTCCGAACTTCAAAATAAGAGCTCTTTGCATCAGTGTAAAACAGCTTCAATAGCCTTAGACGGCGATGATAAAAATAATAACAGCAAAAGCAGACATTAAATGTATGCCTAGAATCAAGGGAAACACACACACACACACACACACACACACACACACACACACACACACACACACACACACACACACACACACACACACACACACACACACAC